>JAODFY010244842.1:0-15988 GCA_027580055.1 Paracaudina chilensis | reverse complement strand
AGGGCCCACGCTAGTCGGCATAGGTCCGGGGAATGAGTTCCCCCCTGCCTGTTGATGTAGGCGACCGCTGTCGTGTTATCCGAGAAGACCGTCAGGCACGCACCCGCTGCTAGGTCCGTCAGAGCGCTGACGGCCCGGGGAACTGCCTCGAGCTCCAGCACGTTGATGTGCGAGCTCGCCTCTGCTAGAGTCCAGGTTCCCGAGAGGGTTCTTCTGCTGTAGAAGGTGCCCCAGCTAGTTAAGGAGGTCAAGTTCGCTCGAGACTCCGCTCAGGCCGGCGGCGGGCTCTATGGTAGTCCTGGCCGGGTGTGTCCTCGGTTAACTTGTTACCCAATTTATAAAATATATATCAAATAGGTGGCTGTCTTCATTTGTTTTTACCCAAAACATACTGGTTTGGGTATTCAAGCATTCAAGAGCGGAGTTATAATACTACGCTCTTAGCATTTCCAACGGATCTATATTTATTTATTTATACGGAGTGGGAAACTGGTTATACAATTCTAACTCACAAACAGGACAAATGCCAAGAGTAGTTATGGGGTTACAAGCAAAATCCCTTAGCGACGTAAATTCCTTAATATGCTGCACAGGCGAAGAAAAGGGAATGCATCTACCCACTATTACCATAAAACAAAGTCGTCGCCAACAAAGAAAACGGGAAGAGTATCGGGAACAAAATGAGCGTAACAATGCCTTGCTGCCAACAACCCCCAAGAGAAACAATGTTCAGGAACTTGCTGGTTTTCATAGCCAGACACTCAACTCTGATTCCCTTCCGGTCTGACTTCCACATCTTTTTCCCTCTTCCTGTTTTTCACTTAAAATCGAATGACAAATAGTTATCCTGAACATAGTATTCGATTGAAATGATGGCGACGTTGCTAAATGTAAGACTTTTCTGAAAGTAATCACCACTTAACCACTTCCTTAATTTGACTATGTTGGCAAGAATATTGGTAAAAAATTGGTCTGGAACAATAAAGCATTCTTGGTAATAAGCAAAAACTATAACCACACTGTAGTACATGATCACACGAATGTAACATTTTAACATTTGTATGGAATGAGAAGCTTTTACTTAATATTAAAGGAATTGTCTGGTGACGATTGAAGTTGGCATGATTTGTAGAGCTGTCACGATACGGCAGAATGGCATCGCGATTATCGCTGCCGAAAGTATGGCGATACATCGTAGTATTGCGATATTAACCAATGACATACCTGCCGACTTCCACAAACAAATCATGGAGCGTGATCCAGACCGGTAACACAGAGGTCCAATCGGATATGACTTTGAGCCAAGAATGACCGAGGAACAATACGGCGAATTAACCACAAGAATACCTAACGTTAGCGATAGGCTAGGCCTAACGTTAATGAAGGTGTGTTCACACAGATTTTCAAAGTGTTTGCTTAACAAAGGCAGTGCTAGAGACGTCATGGGCATTTCTACAGTAATCCAAACACAACTAATCGCCAAGAGATCTTCAAAATAGGTAGGAAAATACATAGCTAGCATACAGGCATTACCTAGCCTATGCCTATTAAGGCTAAAGTCATACGTGTGCATACGTTTGTTAATGAGGTGAAATTTTCTTGTCATGTGGCAATGTGCCTCTCATCATCTAACATCATCGTACTTCTATTTTGTGTACATCCAAGGGGTATTGGAAGCACTGCTGCTTTATCAATCAAGTGCACAATCAATCGCACTGTACAGGAACATCATCTGACAAAAAACTAAATATCATATATTGCACAGAACACAAAACATATCAAAAACAGGATTTAACTAAAATAGGAATAAATGAAAATTTAATTCCAACAAAAAAATGATTTTGTAGCCTTTCCGACCACATCCTATAGTTTTTTATCCATTTGAACAAAGAAATTCTACCTCGGACTTCGCGGGTTTGTCGCTACCTTTGTTAATCAGCGCACTCATCATATTATATGAGCTTCCCCAGTGCTTAGAGTTAGCATCCAAATACTGTGTATTGATCTATATTTCAAATGGATAAATAATTTAACACATCTGTGTTTTTTTTTAATTTTCACAACTGTATTGAAACAGATGTTTTTTTTTTTACAGAAGCTTTTGTTATTCCCCTCTTTTGTCTGCAAAGACCCCAGTTCAACAAGTAAAAAAAAAATTAATAAGCCATGAAATTTCGGGCAAGATTCTTTGAGTGATGTCAAAGGTTACATACAGTACAGGACTACAGGTCTGTGGAACTCATGTGACAGCAAATTTCAGTGTAATGGTTTACCAAATAGATAGAAATATATATGCCCCTGGATCCACTGTTAAAGGGAAATGGAACAATAGGAGAGGAGAAAATTAAGGAGAAATGATATTTTTTTCCCTAACTACCATTTCTAGGCATAATTTTAATGCCGCAAATAGTCATATCTTGTTCTCCACTGTCTAAAACTAGGGTATGGTTAGTTTTAGGGTGAACGGTTAGGGAGTATTGTGAGGAATTAATGTTTTAATTTAGTGTGCATGCAAGTCAATGGGTTTTCCCCTTAACGGTCAATCCAGGGGTATTAATCCAGGGGTATATATATTAGTATCAACCGAAAGTAAGTATAAATAATAATATAATACAACTCTTGGCTTGTATATATTTTTAGCATCATCAGGGGTTTATATTTTAGTATGAAAAGCAATTATATAATACAACTCCTTGCTTGTATATGTTTTAGCATAAAGCTTTATACATGCCCTATACATACATATCCTGGCAAATTGGTAACTTTTTAGCCTCGCCCCTTTTATATTTGATTGACAGCCATACTAAAAATTTATACAAAGTATATGATTGTTTAATAGCATATATGTATAAATAAAATGCTTTTGAATCACCTGAAAAAAATATGAATGACACTAAAAACTATGAAGAGTATTGAATCAATTAAAATATTCAACCAATGCAAGAAAGAATGATGATCAGAAACTGATCATCAATTTCTTTCACCTTTGCTTACATGTAATACATGGTTATACAGTAACATGCCATGGTGTTTGTCATTTTATGATGATAAGAAACTGATAATCAATAATGAGGAAACTAATAATCAATTTCTTTCATCTTTGCTTACATGTAATACATGGGTATACAGTTACATACCATGGTATTTGTCATTTTATGATGATAGGAAACTGATAATCAATAATGAAGAAAGGTAATCGATTTCTTTCAGCTTTGATTACATGTAACTTATGGTTAAACAGTAACATGCCATGGTGTTTGTCATTTAAAGAATGATGATCAGAAACTGATCATCAATTTCTTTCACATATACTGTAACATATATGCCATGGTGTTTGTCATTTAATGATGATGAGAAACTGATATCAATAATGAGGAAACTAACACTCAATTTCTTTCATCTTTGCTTACATGTAATACATGGGTATACAGTAACATGCCATGGTGTTTGTCATTTTATGATGATAAGAAACTGAATCTGTAACAAAGAATCTAACATTAATTTTCTTTCATCCTTGCTTACATGTAATATACATGGTTATACAGCAGTAATATACCATGGTGTTGCTCCTTTAATGGTGTTCAGAAACTGCTAATCAATAATGAAGATATTGCTGATCTTTCTATGACCAGACAATTTTATCCCCTGCGATGCTGTGATACACAAGTACCAGACAATATAACGCGATCATGCACACCTATGCAAATCTACTGTATTGCCATGACTGCGAACATCTGTACCAACAGCGAACATCTGTACCTACAGCACAGGTGGGTTAAAATCATTTGTAAAATTGTTGAATCAAAATAGTTTGCTTTAAATAAGCTTTAGAAAGAAGGGTATTAAAACAGTTGGATTTCCATTTGTAGCATGTAAACAACTTGAAGTAACTCCCTCATTTTTTAACATTAATGTCTTGCCAAAAGAGGTATCCTGCCATAAAATGGCAATTTATTAGGGTCCAATTAATCTGTGTACATATTATTCATAGACTCCACAACAATGAAATGTTTGGCTTTATATAGCAAACATAGTCTGATCTTAGAGCACAACATACAATGTGGAGAACGGCTTTATACAAACTGCACTTGGGGGATTCAGAGGTGGATGAAAGGGGCTGATTTTTTATTTAATATATACATGAGATTTCACACAGAATGCACACTTGCATTCCTACACGCACACCTGTGTTCCTATGTTTCGTCATCCAAAACATATATAGACAAATGCCACAGAGTAAATGATGGTTAATAAAGAGAAAATAGAGGGCTTCCTTTTGGAATGAGGGTGATGATACCTGCAATGATTTTGATGATTAAAATCTGGATGACTCAAAACATGCTTAACTCAATGATGACAAGAGTGAATTCGCAATCATAACTTCACCATATGACCGTATTACTCTTCCTCCTACCTCACTACAATTTACTTGATGGTGAAACAGTATATCTGTCAGACCATGTTAGGAACCTGGGAGTGATCTTTGATTTGCATCTAAAGTCAATAACTCCTCAAATCAAAACTGTTTGCTCCAGCCTTACTTTCCAGCCCCGTAACATCTCTCAAATATGTAGATTCATGGGCTTTTTGACACCTCTCATTTTTCCATCCAAGTGTTAATTCTCTCTAGGCTGGATTATGGAAATGGCCTTTATTCTTATTAAGACAGATATCCAGCGACTACAACACGGGGCTGCAAAGTTGATCTGCCGAGCTTCAAAACATGAACCATATCACCATATTTATACCAAGTACACTGGCTGCCTGTTGAAGACAGAAATACCTTCAAGATTTTGTACAAAGTTTGGTCTATGTCTTCGCCGAACGGCTCCTAGATATCTTTCATCATGCGTCTCTAGTCTATTCGCCACCCATCCCGTCCTAATCTCTGGTCTGCGATGGACACTACTCGGCTAACAGAACATAAGGGTCAAACTTCTTTAATCACTTGAGAAGAAATCCTTTCAATTTGCATCCCCTCCATTCCACCTGAAATCAGAGAATCTACCTCTTTGAGAACATTCAAATGATGGCTCAAACCCCAGCTGTATTCTTAAGTTTCTATATATATGTTACTAAATGTACGTATGTATAATCATAAGCATACCATAAGCCAATCATGGCCTAGGTTCCATGCTTTCCCAAAAACTTCCTGGTTTGGGTATTCACGAGCCGACCGAACTAGCCTAAAACAAAGTGGAAAATCGGCCACACACTACCTCACAGGCGGTGCCCCATATATCATCTGTGTCCCCCATCTGCCATGTATTTTTCTCACTGGAAACTTCTTCACACATGGACATTTTTTGCCTATGGAGTTTTGTTCCTTTGGGAAATTTTATATACTTTTCACGCTGAGGATCGGCCTCTATCCAGGCGAGGTAGCTTAGGACTGGGTTCCGGCTAGCCTACCATTAACTTTTCATGTGGACTAAAAAATACTTTCCATGAAAAAAAGTTAATAGTAGGCTAAAAAAGTTACATTGGTTTTTCCTCCACTAGGTGTTAGGCCCAGCGTAGCCTGCGTGGGCTCCCCGCTAGTGCAGCTAGCTCCTGGGGAGTCGGGGAGGCCCGGACGCTAGGTTCCATGCTTACATTATTTTACAAGATGGCTTTAAAAACAACACAGCTTGAAGTGGGTATCAGATTATGCTTCAAACATTTGATTTTTGTCTTGTCCAGACTGAGCTTCTAATTCCCTTGTGCTATCAGGCAGCAACTATTAATAGTGAGCCCTAAAGCTGATTGCATTTGAAAATCAATGAGCATTTTTGTATGATTGTCTGCACAATATGTGTGTCTATAATATTGGCTTATGTGTACATTGGGCAGCCATTGGGCAGTTATATGATAGTTGCATTGCTTGAAATTTGTGTAGGATTATTATGTAGGATGATTTAAGCATACATCCTAATTATATAGTCTGGGGTACACGTATCTCAATTTGCAAGTGAGAATTTTCTTTCTCAGAGAAAGAGTTATTTTGCTCTAATATCATTATCCCAAATGTAACATGTAGCTTTAAATGCAGTTAGTTACTGAATGCTGTTGAATGTCCATGGAGACAAAGTGCTCTTTCAAAGGCAGAATAAATTCCACCCCCAAAAAAATAATCTGTAGAGAACCAACAAGTGGATACTTGTAGAGCCAAAAAGCTCTAACAGGGTAACATGGGAAATCAAATTTAGCTGACAGTGGGTATTTGGGGGTAGACTGTAGTGGTTATTTGGACTATGTACATGTATGAGTATGATGTACAGTACACTATGTACAAGTAATACAATAATCTTATGGTTTGTTTCAGGGGGGCTGTATTGAGGCTGATAGCAGACTTCAATATTTGTCCTCACACTGCCTTTACAATACATTATGTATGAACAATTAGTGGTATATATATATGTTTTTGGTAGCAGGGCAGTTTTGTCAAGTTAGGGTGCTAATTACCCTTACATGTAGTCCCTATGCATTTCCTATGCTGCCAAAATATGTAAAGGCTGTGACCCAAAATAGCATATTCAGGGAATCAGATATATAGTATATTAGCGAAATGGTCAACAAATATGCATGTTTAGAGTAAAACAACACTATAATCTCATGCAAAACTTTGATCCTAAGAATACTGTGGGAAAGTAGCCCAGCTACCGAAACACTGAATCTTATTTTGAACGAAACACTGAATCTTATTTTGACCTGTGATCAGTTTCTCTGAAAAAGCTCATGTGGAATCCATTCCACTGCAGTGCTTTGTGGACGATCCACTTTGTATAATGTCATAATAGAGTGAAACTGTCCACTATGCAGGCTAAAATATATCTAAAAGTGGAAGGCTATAAACACTTATTGGTAATGGCTCTACCCAATTTTATTTATTGTCTGTACTATGCAATCACCTAGTGATTCTCACTGCCTCTAGAGGACAGCACACAACATCAAGCACAAGCTTACAGAGAAAACACCCTAGGCCCACCCTGATGAACAGTCTTCAGACTATGAGCATTCCAATCAGGAGACTTATCTACATATTAAACGTTACTTAGGGTAAGGCATTTATACAGGCCTAAATTACAATGAGGCAGATATGACAATGCATGTACTAATTTATAAATTAAAACCCTCCACCTCCCACCCCCCGCCCCCATATATTTTTAAAAATGATTTCCACATGTATATATACCAAAAGTATCCTAAATAAGTCATTCTTATCCATTGCATTATAAAGTACCTCTCACAGAACATTTACCAAAATTGCTCCCTTCCCTATAAATTTAAACTGTGAGTCTGTGACTTAAAAGTACTGTCAGGTTTTGAGCCCCAACATGATTTTTTTTTCTCATAGTGCAGTGTTTTGATCACCCAGTCAATAATTCATGACATAAAACGACTCTACCCACTTTGACAAACATAATACTCATAATAGCGATGATTTCAGTTCAGAAACATGTTTTAATGAGTTTTGTTCGGTGACAAATGATATGGATAAGCCCGTAAGGTTTCATTTAATATTAATAATACAAAGCATTTCGGTAAACAAAACAAAAAATGTTTACATAATTATTATAACTTTTAGCTAGAAGGAAGTATTTGATGCATTTTTCTGACATTTTAGTCCAAAATAAACTTTGCCGGTACCTGTAAAATGACAAATTGTCTACTCTTAGAAAATAAAAATATTATTCTTACTTATTGCATTATAATGGAAACTACAATTCACAAAACATTTAACCAGTATAGCTTCATCGTTAAATATTGATGCAAAATGTTATTTTAATGTTATTTGAAAAATGCTGCTTTTCACGACATTTCAATCGCCTCCAATAAAAAAATATTTCCACTGCTACAAATACTGTATGTTCACAGAGTTTTGTCCACAGTACTTACGATATATGCTATTACAAAGCACCTGCATAGTTCCATATCCCTCAAAAAGGAGGAAACTCTCTGCAGAGAGAGTGTGTAGGCCTCACCAAAGAACACACAGCACAATATTAAAATTCAGTTCCACTGCAAGTTCCAGCATTTACCACTCTCTCTGACTGAGAGATTCCTAGGCTTTCAACACACAGCAAACGACCATCGAATCTTGACAGGGTGCATTTCTGGCTGGAAGGCATGTGGTCTGACAATCTGACAACTGAACACTAACAACCACAAACAGATGTTGGCTAGCTAGCCTGTGGGGATAAACTCTGTAATTTATACAGAAGTGGGGCTGCACAGAAATCTACAGAGGATACCTACTGTTGTTTTGTTTTTGGGGCGACACTACAATTTTGTATATCTCGTTAATTAACAGGCTATAATAAACCAGAAAATCCAGAGGTTTTGTGATTGCTTAATTGCTTCCACAAATTGTTGTATTACATTAAAATTGATTCCATTAAAAAATGATTTTTGTTTCCTCATACTATGGGAAGAATATACAAAATGTCCAACAGTCCAAATGGAATTAGCCTATAAAGTAAAGTACAAATAAGCCTGCTGTGTTTGAACTCTAAAATCCTGAAATTAATTTCCCCGCTTGCAAAATTACAATGGTCCACTTACTCATTATAAGAGACCTATATACCAAACAGACATTCCCAATTATATATCAAGGTTTTCAACATTTTACCTCTTATAAAATCCATAGGACTCTCTACTCAATATGGCTGACATATGTACCAACTATGAGTTTTATCCAATTTTCTTTCCTCTATTGAGTTAGCCTGATTTAGTTTTCATGACTTGACCCATATTGACCTAAAATGACCTTTAAATGACCTCTAATAAAATCAATGTGCCTGACTTTCATACCAATTATGTGTTTCACCTTTTCCCTATTATGTTAGCCCAATTGAAAGGTTTTCAGTTTTTTACCCATGTTGACCTCTTATAAAATAAATACGTTCATCTGCTCAATATTGCTGACCTACATACCAAGTTTGAATTTCATCCACTTTATCCGTATTGAGATAAGCCTGATTACGAGCAAGGTGTTACTCACACAGACACACGCCAACTTGATTACATAGATTCCTTATGCCTTCGGCAAGGAATCAAAAATAAAGCTCAGCAAAACCCCACATTTTGCAAGATCCTTTTTCAGCTTACATATAATTTCTTCCTTCTTTTATCATAATTGGAAAGATTAATGAGAAATAGGCAAGTTACTTTTGGTTACATGTCAAATTCCTTCTTTTTTTTTTTTTTGACGTGCACATGTCAATTGATACCCTAAACATACTGAACTACTGTAAAGTATGAAACGAATTAATTTTCTCCTACTCTTTCTTTTTGTAATCATGCAGCCAGTTGAAATCGTACTGTAACATTTGTTCTCATGTCCTGCCGCTAGTTCATTACAGATGATTTTAAGGTAACGGCAATGTTTGCATTAAGCTGCGTGATTGCGGTATATCCCCTCCCAACAAAAGAAAATTAAGGAGGGGCAATCCCTCCCCAAAAATGGAGCTGCTCAGCTTTATTTGAACTTTCAATTCTTACAATCTCACATTCAGACCTTGGATATCTCTCATTTTCAATTTGTTACCAAACATAAGCCTACCCTAGCAACACACAACATCTATGTAGGTCATAAACTTAGGGGTGGGTGCATGGAGTCTGTTTTAATGCTAAGTTAACTTTGGCTTTAATACCCAGGGTATTCTAACAATCTACTGTGTTGACAAATTTATACGCTTAGGCTTTACCATGCTGTTTGAAAACTTCAAACTTAAACCACACATGACATATTTTGCTTCCAAACTGTAAATAAAACCAGAAAACACAGAGGTTTTGTGATTCCTTGCTTACTCATACTCACTATAGGAAACATAATATATGCCAATGAGATATTCAATAGTCTAACACAGAATCCGCCTGACTATGTACAGACAAGGCTGCTCTGTTGTAAGGCTGCATCCTAATATCCTGAAATTAATTCCACCTCTTGCAAAATGACAAAATTACTATATCCCTCCCAAAATATTTCATATTGAGGCAATTTGAGGGACATTTGGTCACATTCCCTACCAATTTATGTGAATGTGCAAACACTTTACTATTGTAAATGCGAGTACTATCCTAATATGTTAATATGCTATGTAGGCATCATACAGTGTGTATTGATTTGATGCTTGTGGATAGTCTATGGTGGGCATTACATAACTATGCTGTTGTGTGCTCAGCATACATCCTGTATGGATCAAGTGGAACACACACAAACAATAAGCATGCACGTTTTATGTACACTGCTGCTCCGGCATGGATGGTCTATGGTTGGCATTACATAACTATGCTGTTGTGTGCTCAGCATACATCCTGTATGGATCAGTTGGGAACACACACAAACAATAAGCATGCACGTTATATGAACACTGCTGCTCCTGCATGGATGGTCTATGGTTGGCATTACATAACTATGCTGTTGTGTGCTCAGCATGCATCCTGTATGGATCAGTTGGAACACACACAACCAATAAGCATGCACGTTTTATGTACACTGCTGCTCCTGCATGGATGATGGTCTATGGTGGGCATTACATTAAACTATGCTGCGGATTTGTTGGGTGTTGGTAACAGGTTCATTGTCAGTTAAAAACAACAATGATAGCAGTCAGTTTAATTCCTTTGAAAATATTAATTAATAAAGTATATATAAGCCTGGTCACTCAATAATATTCCTGTCATGGACAACAATAACAATGAGGCACATCTACTAATCCAACTTCACCTTCTTGAGATATCGTGATTACAAGCTATTCTGAGCGATTTAGCATAAGCCCGCCCACTCATGAATATAAATTAGATGAAATGTGTCATGGGAAAATGTACCACTCATCAACTCACATCACCATACCAAGTATGAAGCAGATCCGACATACCGTTGCAAAGGTATTGACATTTTAAGAATTTCACTGTAAGCCCCGCCCCTTCATTAATATTCACTTCATGACCAGAATGAAATTAAACCTATCAAAATATTCCATTTCATTTGTCAGCACTTTTATATTAGACAATGATTAAAAAATCTGGGCGGGGGGAGTGACAACAATGTGTCCCACCTCCCCCGTGGTGGCCAATCACAGCCTAAATGATTCAAACTTCACAGTAACACTAACAGAAAAAAAAGTTATATTTTCCCGCTCAAATTCTGAGAGTAACTTCAAGTAAACCTACTACACTTAATAGATACCATGCCCTGTATACTGTAGTACATGCAGATTTACCATATTAATTCTGCCACAGTGCTAGAGATATTAGGCAGTGGGTCAGTCGATCCTGTGGCACTGTTTGCTCTACCATTGTTATTAATTGTTCAAGTTAAACTGGCCTATATTATGTTGTTGTCTGTCACAATGGATCCATCGGTCTTTGAATAATCTACCCTTACCCATGGATTCCTCATTTCACATATATTCATAAGCCATTTTTAAATAGACCGAGGATAAACCATCACACATGCAGTAGCACTTACATTATATTGATAGTGATCAATGCAAGTTTCCGAGCATCATAAAAAATAAATGCACACTACACTGATGAATTGAGATGTTATGACTGTTTTGAGGGTTCATTCCTTGTAATTATCAGAAAAATACAGAGTATGTTATGATTTAAGTTTTTGTCAGCTACTGTACGTAGTGCTAATGCGATTTTTGCGTGTTTCTAAATATTTTACTCTCAGCATGTGCACGAAACTGTCTACGTAAATTTTGTGGAAATTTTTGTGGATAAAGAATTGTATTTTATGTACATGTATATGTACAGTCAGGGTTTCCGCCAGAACTGCTAAAAAGGGGGGGGGGGATTAATAATGTTGCGAATGCAATATCACGATCGCGAAGCGATCGTCCCAACCGCATGGGGTCCAAGGGCCCACGTTTGGGCCCCTGGTAAGGGTCCAGGGGGCGAAGCCCCCAGAAAATTTATGATTTTAAGCGTTTAAGAAGGCTTTACTGCGCTATATTTTGCACCCTGCCGTCGAAAAATGGCCAGGCCAAACTTTGGATTTAACGTTAGTTCAGACTGAGAGCTAAGTAACAGGCCTAATGTTCATGTTACTCTTCAGTAATTACTAACATGCATTAATCTAGACCTAACATTAGGCATAGTTGTAGCGGATCTATAAATAGTCCTTTAGATACAAATTAATTTTCCAAAATCCTACGGTAAACTCACTCTGAATTCTTATTCAAACCATCGTCAATCCAAAAGAAATATTGCCTAGCCTAACGTTAGGCTGGTACTGTACTAACGTTGATAATGATATTAGGCTTCATCATGTATTTGTTGTTATAGTCAATGTATTTATACCTTCGTACAAACTTCCATTATCATGTTGACAAATATACACCTGTTAAGTACGACATTGCGTGAAATGTTTCTAGGGTGTGCTTGTATTGACCAATTAGCGAGATACCCTCCCGGGCTACATAATTGTCCCACAGAACGAATAAGGGTATAATGAAATCTATGGAAATTGCTCTTATTCGTGCATGGAAAAAAAATATGCTCCGATCTCCAGATGAAAATTCCCCCAAATCGAAATATTTTGCAATAGTCAAATACTTTCAATGTAACCCTGCTACCAGCCTAAAACAGCTAGTAATAGTGTACATAGGGCAAGGCCTACCTGTATACTGTATAAGAGGAACTTTGAAGTAAAAAAATCAGGGCTGTTTACTGCTAATAATAGCCTGACTAAATTCGATGGAAGCACGTGTGAGTGTGCACATTGAGTGTGTGTTTAAGTGTGTGTATCATGGGGGTGTCCCAGTTTGTAGATGGGGCTGGAGAGTCGAGGCTTTGAGGAGGGCGATTTCTGGAATGTTAGAAAGTTTATTATGGTGCGAAATACTGTGACCAATGTGGTCATTGACGTGGTACTGAGGCCACACACGTTACATTCACGAAACATTTTTTTATTGTTAATTCGTACAGCGAGAGTGGACTGATGGCCTTGATAGCTTTTGACACGGTTATCGATCGCGAGCAGTAAAGCCGTTAACACTGTGTTACATTGTCAAAAGATATGCCTATTATAATAATCATACACAAAAACTGGAAAAATGTCAACAAATTTGAGGGATATTTATCTATTCTTATAGGCTACTGTCGCAAATTTCTTTATGGGCCGTAATATCATGCATACTTCAAACTCTTCATACTGTAGTTCAGAAGGTCATATGGGTATGAAATATGACAGAAATAATTTGTATATCGTATCTCGCCTTGTGTTTATTTCATTATTCATATTTCGCACCCCAGATACCACCATAAAGTTATCTTGCCATCTTTCATTCATTTTCGGCGTAATCGCTGATTTGTTTTCTCTGTTATTTACTCCATAACTTTGTTATTAAGTACAGTAGTAAATGAATATTCATACATGTGCATTCATATGTTGATGTTGTTTACCGAATATTGAATTTTTCTCTCATCCAAATTCTGCAAGTTGTCAGCAGTCACTCAAGTACTTTTTTTTTACTTCAGCAGGCCATAAAACAGGTGTTTAAGCACGAATGAGAAGGCATTCTCCGAGGGCATTTTTTACTCATTGCAGGGGACACATATTGCAACTATGTTGCCTTAAGGCTGCAAATACAGTCACTGTTTTGAAGCGTTTTTTTTCCCACCATCATGGTGATCTGGAAGACCTTCCACTTTTCATACAAGAAATGTTCCCAGGTAAAGGAGATCCAGAAGGTGCTAAATCTGCCTGAGATGAAAATGTTGAAGCCCAGTGATACAAGATGGCTAGCTCATGACAAGCGTGTCAGTGCAGTTCGTAAATCCCTGTCAACGTTAAAGGTGACTTTCGAACATATTCACACTGCTACTGGAGATCCAGAAGCACTGGGCGTTTCTTCTATCATCGGCACATACAATTTTTTGGCTTCGCTATATCTACTTTCAGATGTATTGCCTGTTGTTGCTAGCTTTAGCCGAGCTCTACAATCAAAATCCATGGACTTGCAGCTTGTCAAATCACAGCTGAAACACACTCTCCAGACACTAAGATCCATCAAAGAAGACCCTGCATCCAGCAATTATTTCGGTCAAGTAGTTGGAGTTGCCGCAAATATGAACGTAAATATCGCACCCGAACAAAAACAGAAATTCATTACACATGTCATGACACCTTACCTGGACACCTTAATTGAGAACATAAACAGACGGTTTGAAGACTCACTAGGGATTGTTACTGCCTTTGCAGTATTTGAACCAGGTAACCTTCCAGCAGATGTGGCCAAGCTTCATGATTATGGTAATGAAAACATTGAACACCTGATTAGCTTCTATGGTTCAAAAATCAACTTCAAATATCAAGACACTGGGGAAGAATATGAAGCTGAACCTGACATTGAACCAGATGAAACAAGATCAGAATGGAAAGCATTCAAGGTGACCATGTGGGATGAGTTCCGAACCAATACATTCCAAGAAATGTTGAACAAAGTGTTTGCGAGTGAAGCTATTAAAGAGGATCACATTTGTGAACATTGCTGAACTGCTATCCATTTGTGCCATCTTCCCAGTGTCCTACAGTGGAGCAGAGTTTCAGTGATTTGAAAATTATCAAAAACAGGTTGAGAAACAGGTTGTCTGAAGAAAGTTTGAAGCACTTGATGATAAGTGCCATTGAAGGCCCACCACTCAAGGATACCATTCTTGATATTTGGAAAAAAAAACCATGACAGGGCTTTATATCGGTACATCAAGACTGTACCAGGGACAATGAAGCTACACAGCATCAAGACAGTCCAGAGTGGAGTGGTTGCTTCTGTCCGAGCTGCCTGGCGAGGACACAGGACAATTTCTACAAAACAAGGAACCACCTGCGGGAGTTGGGTGTAGAGGTCTGGGACAACTTCCATCATTTGGAGAGCATTATAGTCCAAGATCAGGTATCCAATAAATCGAGACCGGACATGGAACACAACAAGGTGTTCTTGAAAGTGGTTCAAGGGGAGCATGTTAACCACAATTACGCTCCTCCTGTAGACTGTGTGGCCTGCCGTGATCTCTGAAGCCGGTTGACCCACGTTTTGGAGACCAGCTAATTCTCATGTCAAGGAAAACTGTTAGAAATCAGTAAATAATATTGGACTCTCATTGATCAGGAGTGGTAATACCTTTGGATTCCGATTCACTGGTCCACACTATGTTAATTAATGCATTATTTGCTGATACCTGATCTTTACTGTTTTTTTTCTTCAACGTGGTGATACTCTTTCTGACGAGGGGACGTTTGGACCTTGGATTACTCGGACCAACTGTACCTTGGATGACCTCTGGACGAGAACACCAAAGCGAACCAACTCGCCACAGACGGGAACGCTGAACTTTGTTTTATTTGAAGAAGATTTATCGTTGGGACTTGGATATCAGACATTTAGTTGGATATTGATATTTATGGACACTCCTTTGAAATCACATTCAAAATTCATATTAGTGATGCGTTTTATTTTCAGGAATTGCATCCTGTATTACTTTTGTTTTAATTGCGGATAGAGGAATCTTAGTTGACTCTATAAACGAGACATTGAACACTATATGGACATGATTCTTTGTGTATCATTTTTATTTTATTTTGATCTTTTCTTTCTGGTAAAATTTGCATTGCATTTTCATTTGATTACCTTCACGGGGACGTAAAGATTAGGTGGGGGATATTGTTGTGTTCACAACAAGAGATGCAATGGATCCAAATCCAATGCAGCCCCTTTAATCCCTGATCATTTTATAAATTGCTTCTGCATAACCCAGTTTCTGCATGATTTAAATCTTCGAAAATATGTGACTATATCTGCCCCTTTCTGACAAAAAAGTAATCCACAAATTTTCAAAATTGATTTTATTTCAAATTTGTTTTAGTCTTACTGATACTTAAATATTCAGATACTACACATTCTCACATGTAGTCTATTTCCTGAGATAATCAGCCAAAAAAAAAAAAAGTACCCCACATGGAATACTACATTTCTTTTCTGACAAAAAGAAGCAG
>JAODFY010244731.1:0-15991 GCA_027580055.1 Paracaudina chilensis | reverse complement strand
AGTGTCATATACCTAAACAGGAATACACGCCCCCCTACCCTTCCCCCTCCTATGTAGTCCAGCAGATGGTTTGAGCTTGCTCCAAGTCCTCCACAACTAGGTACCACTCATTCAACTGGGGTACAATGTATGCTGTTGTCTTAGCATTATCCAAATGGGAATATCCCTCCCCCCTGCCCCACCCCCCTCCTAATAGGTATCCTATATACCCAAGCCGACGGTGTGAGCTTGCTCCAAGTCCCCTGTCAATCCATGCATGGTATCCTCCACATAGGTACCACTCATTCATCTGCTTTTTCTCCCTCAGCCGACATACAATGCAAAATTCAATCAGAATGTAAGTTTGTGACCAATCTTTCCCCCAAGAACCTTCCCCTTGCAAACCCTTCCCCTTGCAAACCCTGTCATGTTTTCACCCAGGACATGTTGTGATGTACAGATTTTAAATTTTGCATGGGCATGTTTGCATGGTGTATTTTCCACTCCCATGTTTTTTTTTTCTTAATGGGAATAATTCACAAAAATTTCTTGCAGACATTTTTTCCCATATTTATCCTTTCACCATACTCCCCATACAAACTCCTACCACCCACTCCAACCATCCTCTTCTATCACCCCTTCCTTACAGCCCCCTCCTTACATCCCTCCAACTACCCGCTCCAACCAACCCGATCTCCATGACCACCCCCACCCCCTTCCTGATCCAAACTGCCACCAATCATCCAGATACATTCTTTTCATTTTTATCATTTTTGGGGTCACTTTGAAGCAAATTATACCCACCCACTAAGAGGTGTTGGTCTATATTCCCATTTCCCCACCAATTAACATCCCCCTCCCTGCCAGAAATTACAAGCTGCCTACCAACCATGAGTGTTGTTCAGGTATGTCATATTGTAACCTACAATCGTGGTCAAAATTGCTGGGACACTGCATTATTTCATAGGAAATGATTGTATAAATTGTACAAATATTCTGGTCAAATGCATAAGTCGTTCAACAAAACCCCATCAATGTTGCATCCCTTTTAAACAAGAAGTTGACATAATTGATGTGAGAATCAACCAACATTGAACGGGGGAGCGGGGGTGTCCCAAGGAATTTTGTCCAAGATTGTAGGCATCCTAGCTAGAAGAGAATATTATGCAGGTTTGCAGTGGCCATGTTACAGTTTACTATGCTGTGCAATATTCTGATTTTTAAAACTTTGATTGATTTTCTGAAAGTTATGATAACTAACTATTGCAAAAAATAATACAATATGTTGATGTGCATCTGCATGTATCTTTGTATGCACTGTACAGGTCAGGAGTTCATGAGCATCCTGGAATCAGTTTTGATGAATAATTAACTCATGGTCGACGCTTCTAGTGTTATATATATAAACTAGTTGCACAATTGGATTCATCAAATGGAGATGACCGGCAAACCTGGGTATTTTGTAGCAAAAATTGGCATATAGGATTGCTACAATTAGTTAGCGAAACCATTTGTTGTTTTTTAGGTCAAAGGTCATCTAAGGTCAACAGAGGTCATAACTTGACAAAGCTTGAAAAACAACTTGAATTAAGCTAATACTTGCTATGTATGTTCGTATTTGTGATTACATGATAACTGTACATACATTACAGTTAGGGCCAAATGTCACTGCCAGTCAACATGTGCAAAACAGCACAAAACCTTGACAACAATTACTAACAAGGGCCCATGCTTGGCGTGTAGGTTTGAAAACAATTACTCAACAAGGGCAAACATCTGTGAAGCCCATGTTTGACATGTAGGTTTGAAAACAATTACTCAACAAGGGCAAACATCTGTGAAGCCCATGTTTGACATGTAGATTTGCCTTAATTAATACAAGAACCTTGTTGTTTTTGGTGGAGGTCAAATGTCAAGAAAGTTCAAACAATTGTAAAAAGTTGTAAACACTGTTACTTGACATGACCAATGTGACAAGGGATGCATGGAAATGTTTTGCAGCAAGTCTTACAGGGCCCCTGCCTCAATACAGTTACAACTTCTAATGCAAATAGTAGACTATTCATTATACATAAACCGAAACAGGTCCTCGGATGTTCGAACAATTGTTAGGGTATTGTCAAGGTTAGCGTTAGGATAAAGGAAATTTCAATGGAGTCCTCGGACTGAATGTATAAAACCCACCTGTGTGTGTGTGTGTGATCCCGGCTCGTAATCGTAAACTCAATAGGGGAAAGTTGGACGAAATGAAACTTGGTACGTAGGTTAGCCTTTATATTGAGTAGATGAACCCTATTTATTTTATAAGAGGTCAAATGTCATTTGAGGTAAAAAAAACTAAAAACCTTGTAATCAGGCTAACTCAATAGGGGCAACTAGTATGAAATTCATAGTTAGTATGAAAGTCAACCATATTGAGTAGATATTGAATTTTCACTGTTTTAAGTAGGTTTTTCACTGTTTTAAATGCACAAATTGCTGTTGCATGAACACCGTGCTTACAGGTTATAACATTGTTTTATTTGTCTTTATATGAAGATTTTATACTGCACATTTCATATATCTGGTGGTCCAGATTTACTGATTGGCAACCAAAATTCCCCAAATAATCACGACCTCATATAGGCAAGGAAGGGGGGGTTGTAAAGTATGTGGGGCGAACCATACTTCTGCCCCCAACTTTTCAAGGGGTAAATACCTCTTTTGTTCCCTATGTGAAATATATCCAACCTGGAGTCAACATTTTGAGGAGCCCGATGTTTCTAATGTAAACATCCAGTTCTGGTGGGAATGTGTATTCCCCCCTCCCCCCTCCAAGGTTTGTAGGGCCTAAATTATTCAAGAATTGCACAGGTGTCCAATTTTTATGTGCACTTTGTGTTCATGTGTATGTGTTCATGTGGGGCAAAAAAATAGTAGGCCTCTGCCTCAATACAGCTACAAAGTTACCAAGCTGATCTTTTTTCTTTTTTTTAGAATATTACTTTCCACAAGCCCCTGCATTAATAATAATTCCACTTACCCTCCTGTTTGTATCCTAGCTCGGTCCCGAGAGCTACGCCTTTGGCATCAACACCAACGGGTACATCCTTCTGCATCCTCGACTCAAGGCAGAGGTAAACGTTTTTAAAGAAGTCCATTCATCTTCATGGTTAATTAATTCATCTCTGTGTTTAACTCACTACTAACAAATTTGTCTATCAGTTTATAGGTGTTATGTGACTAACATTGTATCAATTCTGAATGTATCGGAGGTGAAACGTCGCGCTGTCTTTTGGATTTAATATCTCCAATTGCCCAAACCTTTGCAATAACTTGATACTAGCATGTTGGCAATTCCCCCCCCCCCCTGAAATGGTTCACATATGACATGGAAATTATGGACACCTTCTGATGCCAGATTTTTTATTATTTTGGGAGTTTGCCCCTCCCATAATTTTTTGTGCAGGAAAATTCCTGTATTAATTTAATTTTTGCTACATTTGTGGTAGAACAAGCACTGCTCAATAATGTCTGATAGTAACAAAGAGATTGATTGAACATATTAAATGTTATTATTATTAGGTTGAAATTAACAAAACATAACCATCTGTGATCCAGAGATATTTTGCACTGCATTATCAACCCAATTAAAAGAGTAAACTCTTTGATGTAATAATTCATCATTCTGTGTATTATTTAGCTGTGGTCATATTAGACTCCTAGATTAATTAACATATGGAACATGCTGGGATATTAAGTGTATCCCTTGGGGTGATCCTCCCAGTTTAGAACATGCTGGGAACCTTTCGAGCATAAAACTGGGAAAGAAAATGTATCCCTTGGGGGCAATCCTCCCAGTTTAGAACATGCTTGGAACCTTTGAGCATTAACTGGGATATTAAGTGTATCCCTTGGGGGCAATCCTCCCAGTTTAGAACATGCTGGGAACCTTTGAGCAATAACTGGGATATTAAGTGTATCCCTTGGGGTGATCCTCCCAGTTTAGAACATGCTGGGAACCTTTCAAGCATAAAACTGGGATAGTAAATGTATCCCTTGGGGGCAATCCTCCCAGTTTAGAACATGCTGTGAACCTTTGAGCATTAACTGGGATATTAAGTGTATCCCAGGGGGCGATCCTCCCAGTTAAAACATGCTGGGAACCTTTCAAGCATAAAACTGGGATAGTAAATGTATCCCTTGGGGGCGATCCTCCCAGTTTAGAACATGCTGCATGGGAACCTTTGATGAACATTAACTGGGATATAAATAATCTGTGTTTCTCTTTCTCTGTTATTTTTGGGGTATGTTGATCAGGAAGTGCACGGCACTGCAATGGAGGAGGTATTATTAATAAAAGCTAGCTAGCACTCTAGTACCCTCCTTATGTTTCGTACATTCTCCTCGATTGTGAAAGAAAGCTGCAGTTCATTTTTTTGCTTTTTTCAAACATAGATGATATGTTTTTGTTTCAGGATGTATTAAAACTCCCTGAAGGCACCTTTTTTTTTTTCAAATGTGATTTAAAAAATCAAAATTGATCCGGCTTATATTTGATTTCATTTTAAGTCCAGGTTATAGCATGACTTAAGTAATATGGTTAACGATAGGTAATATAGGTACTATAAAATGGACACTGTCAAATAAACCACATGAGACTAAACAAAATATGATTCCTATCAACTCTTAAGTCAAATTTCATGTTAATTTTCAAGTTAACTTTCAAGCTAAATTTCAGGTAAATTCCCATGTCACAATTTTCAAATTAACTTTCAAGTTAACTTTCTTCAAATTAATTTTCAAGTTAACTTTCTTCAAGTTAATTTTCAAGTCAACTTTCAAAGAATTTTTTCAAAGTCATCTTCCAAGTCAATTTTTTTTCAAAGTCATCTTCCAAGTCAATTTTTAATCTGGACTAACAATAAGCCATAAGTCATTTGAACATGCAGGGATTTTTTTTTTTTTTTTTCTGTTTCAATTGCTGGACCCACATTGCTCACATTTTTTGTTGAGATTAACAAATGCTGTTTTAGGGTTATTGTGTGTAGAAAAACACATTTTGCATCATTCAAATCAATATTATATATTGTTATGACAAATATTAAAACTAGAATAGACTGATACTGTATTTGTCAGGAGCTCCTATTTCGCCTTACTTTTTGGAAGAAAAATCACTTTTGATTACATCAGGGACCCTGTTTTCCTCGACTCTATCCCCAATTACTAAGCAGCTAAAACACAAGTTTTCAGCTGACTATAAATCTACTCCCAGGAGATTTCCTGGAATCTCTGAGCTATTTTTAGGACATGAACGGAACAATCTGTGAGGTTTTTTTCAGGCTGGCAAAACCGATCAGAATTTCCCAATTTCTAGGTGCTTTCAGGTGAATTTTCCCCGTGATCCCTTTATTTTCTGTTTTAATGGCTGATCATAGAAGAGTTTTTGGCTGCTGTGTTTCTCTGGGTATTTTTTGTTGGTTTTCTCAAGAGAGTGACGACATTTCACCCGATGCAGTGTTGCATGACCATCATTGTACGTGTTTCCCCAATGCATGTGCATGGGGACATGCAATAAGCACGAGGAGGATATATACATATGCATGAGGACATACATACGCATGAGGACATTGATAAACATCTGAAATACATACACATCTGAAATACAAGATTAATGTCTTTAAATTTTTTAAAATTATTTTTACACAATTTTTGAAAATGCAGTGATGAGCACAATATATATTTTTCCTTTTGAAGAGAAAAACATTATCCATGCTGCTGGTGATACATAGGCATATAGGGGTGGGGGCATAGGGGTATTCAAGAAGGGGGCAGGGCATGATAAGCAGCATTGCAATATACTTAGCACTAACATCAGCATATGGTTAGGAAAGATTAACATTTTTGCATTTCTCACCCGTCTTTTCCCTGGCGGTATGGGACTATATAGCTTGCCACCCCCAGGTCTAAGTAAGGTCCTATGATAGTTGATACTATAGTAAACCTTACATCTTGGCAGAGTTGGATACCCTTTTATATAAGGAGGAGCACATTATATAAAGAGCACAGTATAAGTGAATTAATGATCCCAACATGCATTGTGAAATAATTGTACCATACACTCCAAGAATAGGCATTGTGTGAATAATGATTTTTTTGTGATGTACCATATTCTGTCACATTCACAATGGTAACACACAATTTCCCTTGTCCCGGCATGTTCAGTCATTGCCGTGTTCAGCATGCGTTTATCATGCATGTCAGTGTGTACTAACATGGAGATTGTGACATTTTTCACTATTGTTTGCATGAATTGTGCTTGAAAACATATGATGCTTGCCTATCATGATGCTTGTAAATTGGAATGTGTCATGAATTAATCATGTTGAATTCATCCACCATGGATGATGCAACAAATTGAGGAAACAAGAGTTTAACCTGGTCAACAGTACCTGGGGGCAGTATTCACAAAACTAACTTATACACACAAAATATTGCTTCAGTCACATTTGCGCTGCATACCTGTCTTTGGGTGGAAGTCTCCAAAAGGTGCTTAATTAGCGTAGATTTATGCGAGCTATGTTTGATCGTTGTAGCAATATTGTAGAATGGAATTGCATGTGTGTATAGTCACTAGGTACAGTTGCTTAGCACACAGTATACATGCCCACAGTTCACATCAAATTTGCGTGCTATGGCAGCACTTGTTGATGTGCAGAAGTAATGATTTTTATTGGTACATTATGTCGGGCTATATTGTAACTTATATTGTAACTATATTGTAAATGCCATTGGAGCAAGGAATATAGGTTTTGTGTATCTTTACACTGTGTATGAAAGCTTTGTGAAGAGTACTGAGGACGGTACGTACATAGCTTGCAACGTCATTTGCTTGTGCAAGTTCTTACCCAAATCTTTGTGAATACGGCGGCCCCAGGTGCGTTGAAGAATGGTAAAGCTTGATCTTTACCCTGAACATTGGAAATCCAAGGACCAATACATTACAAATAATGTGCCGACCAGTTTAGCGTTTTGCTAGCATAAATAATTACGGGTAAGAATGTTTTAGTGGTAAGAAATATTTTTTTTATATGAATTTTTTGTTAACATTAATTTCTTTTGTTCAAGATGTATATTTCAGCTTTATATTTTCACATTCCATGGTGTCCTAGAAAATGTTGGGGCAAGTTAGTGAAAACGATTGATTTCACTAAAGTACACCGCTGAATTTAAATGGTTGAGTCAGCTTAGAAGAGGTCTTGATAAATGGCATCTTTGGCACCACCAGTTGGGGGAGAGGGCTGTGGCAATGGGAGGGTAGGGCATGCCTCCCCCAATAGGGTTTGTGCCCCCAAATAAGATTTATGATATTGGTAAATCGTTACATTGGTTACATATGTTGATTCCCCTCTTAATATTTTGCCTCCCTTCTTTAATAATAATAAATGTACATTTATATAGCGCCAATATCCAAAGGAAATCCAATGCTCAGTGGCGCTAGTGCTCAGCGAAGGCAGCCAAAAATAGATGGGTTTTGAGTCTGTTCTTGAAAATGTTAATGTTGGGTGCAGACTTGATGTCCAATGGAAGAGAGTTCCAAAGAGTAGGAGCGGCATTAGAGAAAGATCGACGACCAAATGACTTGAGCTTCCACTTGGGTACTTGGAGTAGTAGTTGAGTTGAAGATCGAAGTGAGCGGATGGTGGGCTTACGTTTAATCATGCTACTCATGTATTCTGGTGCTAATCCATGCAGGGTTTTATAGGTGATGCCACTGCTTTGGTTATTTTAAAACATAAGTTTTTTTTTATATTTCTTCTTTTTTGTGAAATTATTTCGATAGAGTTTATTTTGTTTCATTCAAAATTCAAAATAATTAGTGTATTAATATTATTACCTAGAAAGTAGAATAAAATCGATAAACTTGCATGTTTTAATGTCCTTTCCTTAACAACCCTGCTAGGGGTGTACATTGCATGAGTAGAAATATAAATAACATCTCGCATACTTTTTGGTATAACCCATGCCTCTGCATAGTTTGGTGGTGAGGGAGGAGATGACACCGATATTACGGTAAGTTTTTAAAAAATGCATCTTATTTTCCAAGTGTTTCACTTCTTTCCGAAACCCATTTTGGGCAGTTATTTTTGGGGGTTTCCTCTATGTCAAGACACTGGGGTCTGATCTATAGTCATGGAGTGAATAATTTAGTGCAAGATTGGTGGAGGACGTGCGATCTATTTGGCATTTGACTCTCTTGGCGGTCCCTCTCTGGCAGGTTATGAAAAATAAACCACAGAGCTCACAATGTGAGGTTTCCATTTTACATTATTATTTTTCTGCATTTCTTTCTATTTGCACTCCGAGAAATTGAGAATACATCCAGTGCCCAGAGTGCAATTTTTAAATTTGTCATGACATTTGCTGCAGCATACTTGAAAGCAGGCTTTTGCATATACAGTCTAGGAATGTATGAAAGCATGTTTGTAGAGTTGATATGATATGATAAATAATGTTATATATATATATATATATATATTTATATATATATATAAATATGGCTGGCTGTTGAACCTATTAAATCAAATTGGCTTGTGTGTATGTGTGTACATGTAGCGTATTTACATCGAAGGCCTCGAACAAATGAAATCTCAGGTCCTCGGAAGAAATACAAGGGAAACTTCAAGTCCTCAAAAGACTAACAAAGGTTATGATATTTTCAAGCTTAGGGTCTATGATGAGTTTAGGAAAAAGTAAATTTCAATGAAGTCCTCGGTCTGAATGTAATTAATACACACCTGTTTGTGCATGTATGTGTGTGATGCCTGAACTTGTAAACACGATATCTCAAGACAGAGGTTTGTTGTCTTACGTGGTATATATGTTGGCCATAATGAGTACATGATCTATGATGTTTTGGTGATGATGTCATGAATATTAATGGGAGGCGGGGCTTAACATAAAAATCTTACAACATCAGTAACTTTCCAATCAAATATCCATCTTGGTAGATGATGACAGATGATGGTAGGTAGATACATGTAGTCCAAAATTTCAATGTTATTAATATTCATGAATGGGCAGGGCTAGACTCTCAGCATGGTAATAGGCTTTTAAATCAATAACTTGGTACGGTGGTGTCAGACAATGGTAGATACATACTCATGTAATCCAAATTGTGAGTCTCATTAATATTCATGAATGGGCGGGGCTAGACTCTCAGCATGGTAATAGGCTCTTCAATCAATAACTTGGTATGGTGGTGTCAGACGATGGTAGATACATACTCATGTAATCCAAATTGTCAGTCTCATTAATATACATGAATGGGTGTGGCTCGATTCTAATCGCTGTAAAAAGATAGTAGCCATGATATCTGCAGAAGTGCATGATGGAATGATGTCATAATTATAATAATGAGTACATGATCTGTATTGTTTTTACTAGTGGTCATGATTGTCATGGATTTCCAGAAAATTCAAAGAACGTTGCATAGCATCAGAACCACTACTGTGCATATATTTGCATTCTTGTTTTACTTTTACTTTTTACTCTTAATCCTGGTGGAAAGTTTCCCTTTTTGTTGTTTTACTTTCACAACCCAACGGTAAGCAATTGTTTAAATCCAAACCATTTGTTGTTGGGTTAGATCTGCTAGTGAGTTGACTTCAGGTCTGTCTCTGTTTGCTCAAGCCAGGTTGTCCATCCAATGTCGGGGTTAGATAAGAGATTTGTTAAGGTCAGTTGAAGGATTTCACTGTAAAAAAAAATCAATCAAAAGAATTACAATCTCTGTTCGGTCTCAACTGGGTCAGTTTCTGGTCCAATTCAGGTTACTTTCTGGTTTTTTTTGTCTCCTCCCTCACATTTTTTGTCACATTTCTTTCATTTTTTTTAATTTTTACACATTTCATGCATGTGTTAAAAAGTCACCATATTAATGTTATATTATGACAAATTCTTTCAGTTTGTGACTTTTACATATATTATTATGGTTCTCCCATCCTCAGCTGGGCTTCCTCTCAGATCCACCCAACGTTGATTTCTTGGAAGTTGAATTTGAAGATGAGAAAAAAGTCCAGGTTTGTCAAGGTTTTATTATTTGAGGAGGGGGAGGGGGGATGATAATAATTATTTTAAAGGTCTGGTAGACTGTGCCACTGTGGTACTGGAGTTGTTAATGAGGACATATGTCCTTCCTGACTACTTCCTTCTACTAAATTATTACAAATTACTAAGCAGCTGGAACCAGATTATCAGCTCGAATATACAAACATGGCTGACTTAATGGAGTCTCATTTATTTATACTCCTCAAGCAAATGTAATAAATACAATTTTGAAATTTTACAACCCTTATACATGAATTGGAGAATCTGTGAGTTTTTCTAGACTAGCAAAATCTAGCTAATTTTTTATTTGACACATATGATACATTTTATCCAATAGCAGATAATATTTCAGTGGAGTCACATGGTACATCAATAAAGTTATAATCAGTTAACACTGCTTCAATCCAGATTGAAGGGTGTCAGTGTAACTATTTTTGGTTCCCATGCCGAAGGCAGCATTGGAACCTATGCAGTCAAGTTGGCGTGTGTGTGTGTGACACTTGAGCTTGTAAACACGATATCTCAAGAAGGAGAAAGCGGAATGACATCATACTTGGTATATATGTTGGCCATAATGAGTAGATGATCCCTATTGTTTTGGTGGCGCATCATGCCATAAAAATTAATGAAGGGCGGAGCTTAAAGTAAAAAATTTAAAATGTCAATATCTTTGCAACAGTTGTCCGATCTGCTTCATACTTGGTATGGTGATGTAAGTTGATGAGTGGTACAAGAGTGCCAAGATGGTTACATTTCATCTAATTAGTATTCATGAGTGGGCAGGGCTTATGCTAAATCCCTAAACATGGGGCTTAAACATGATCTCAAGCAGGTGATTTGGAATGATATCATATTTTATATATGTTTTTGGTGATGTCGTGAATATTAATGAGGGGCAGGGCCTCACATAAAATGCAAATGATACCTAGCACATTACATGCACTCATTTTCTAATTATAACTGATTGACATAGCATCGGAACCACTATTGTGCACATTTGCACTCTGGTTTTCTAATCATTGTATATTTTGTTGAATTTGTTCATTTAATCTACTTATTGTCAAGGAATACAATATTCTGCTTCTTATTAACGATCTTGACACAAATGAACAACTTATCAAACACAGAATATATATATATATATATACGCCTAGATTCGACGCTAAGGCAAACGTGGAACAATAGGAAAGGGGAAATTTGATATTAAGGCGGAATATTGTTTTCCCCTTAACGTTTTTACTACCATTTCTAAGCATAATTTTATTGTTGCAAATATGCTTATCTTGTTCTCCACTGTCTAAAACTAGGGTTTTTGTTAGTTTTAGGGTCAGAGGTTAGGGTGTATATGAGGAATTAATGTTTTATTTTAGTGTGTATGTCAATGGGTTTTTCGCTTAGCGTCGAATCCCAGGCTAGGTATACATATATAGATTATATAGATATATATATAGATATATATAGATATAAATATGGATTTTGTTTCATGACAAATATGACATATTAATCAAAATAATATAGAAAAGGTTCAGAGGCACTTAAGACATGGAAAAAAATTAATTATAATTAAAATGGAGTAAAACTTCAGTTTTAAATCTCTAATTCTTGAATTCACATTTGGTTGAATACGGTGCTGAACTGGCAGCCAGTGAAATACAGGAGTTATGTGATCACGTTTCTTTCTTTGTGCGGGTGATGATTCTGGCAGAAGTGTTTTGTGCATGCTTGTTGAAAAGAGTGGGTGCCATCAAATTGGTTGCAGATATTTCTGGCTGAGTTCACAGTGCAGATAGCACATGATCCAACATTAATGCTATCAACAGGGGGTGGTGACATGTCAAGTTTATCAAATTGTCTGATATTATTGTAAACATTGGTAATTTTTAACTTCTCTCTCGTTATTTATGTTTCTGCTGACACTACTCCCCCAAAAATATGTATATTAAAAAATATAATATTTATGTTTTTTTCACAGGGACTTTAATTAAGCGCCATCGGATTCCTCTTCCGCCACCCAATGATGCCCACTGTTACACAGTGGAGCATTTCAATGTTGGTAATGAGTTAACATTGTACGGCAGAACCTTCAAGATAACTGGTTGTGACCAGTTCACATTCAACTTCCTCAGAAAGCTTGGCATGAGGGTGAATTCCCCAGAGGACACCCCTGATGACCCTCATCAGAATTACAGGAAAAATGTAAGCAAAAGATTTGAATAAACTATACTTAAGAAGGATGGATAGGTACGTAGCTCTCCAAGAGCCAAATGATATGTCATATAAATGATCTTGCCATTTTACTGAAAGAAGTCGACTTGTTGAGATAAATTATCTCACCATGACGACATCCTATATAAAGGAAGTCTACTTGTCAAGCTAAATTAGGCTGAATGCCAATATCGCATGGGAAACAATAATTTTGTTGGTACATGCTCTGGGTGCAGTAGGCTTATATATAACTCTCACGATTTCCTGGGTGCGCCACCGAACAAGATGGTTCTTGTAGGGCCTGTGTCATAAGTACCGTTCAGTTCAGTTCTCTGTGTCATAAGTACAGTTCAGTAAAATCCGGATGCTCACCCATGCCCAGGTGGGACTAGTTTGTTTTATTTGCGGTAACCACACCCTGACCACACCAAAGGGTGGGTGGAATACAGAGGAATACACGTATGACATGGGGTCAGGGAAAACAACCCTCTTTTTTTACTAGCGTTTTAGTAAAAAAAATAACTGCCTACATTTTAGCAAATGCAGGCTTTCCATTTGGGGAGTTGTGGCCCATTCTTATTTCTCACACGGGGCCCGCACGGCCGTACCTTCCTATTAACACCACTGTTTGCCAGGGAAATTTCCAACAAAAACATTTCCCAAAGCACAGGTGAGTGGTACTGATCAATAATAAAAAGTACCCAAGTTACAGAACCCTTCAAAAGTCACACATGGTATATATGTATAGGCCTAAAATATGTAGGTCTATATGTATACAATGGCTTCACCGTGGGGGCAAATATTAGCCTTTGTTGAACAGGGCGCAATAATGCAATGTTGATCCCAGCTTTAGTGTATTTACTTTGTGATCTATGGATGCCTTGGGATTTGAGTGGTATTTTGTCAAATTATTAATATTCTCAATATTCTCAACATGAAAATATGTCATTTGAGTGAGTTTTATTATCTCATGTCATGACCATTTCTAAATATATATAACCATGTATAACCATTTCTAAATATATATAACCATGTATAACCATTTCTAAATATATATAACCATGTATAACCATTTCTAAATGAAAGGATTGTGGGTAACCACAGAGGAATTACCAATGAATAAATTAATTTTAAACTCAAACATTGAAAAGTAGGGAGGCACAACATGGTTTCAGTGGTGGGTTTCAGTAGAAGTTAAAAATGTATTTTTTATAAACATCACAGATCTCACATGGGAGGTATAAATAATTTATGGGGTGAGGCATGTATAAATGTGATTAAATGGCTGCTGTAGACTCTCACCCCAAAATGAATTTTACTTTTAAGCAATATATGCCTTGTGATCCATAGAAACCATATATGTGTGTAGTAAGATCTCATGTCACTAAAGACTTGAATAAAGTTTGAAGAATTTGCCATATTGAATAACACATGTGGCTTGAGTCACGACTCTACTCAAGTCACTAATTCAGTGACTCGTCACAACTCTGCTCATGCAAACATCTCTCCCATAGATGGATGAATCCCAGCAACCTCTGCGTCCCTACGAGAAAGTGGACACTCTGAAGCAGTTCCTGGACCATGATCGCCACGTCCTTCGCTTCTATTGCTTTTGGAATGACACAGAGAAAATGTTTGGAGATGTTCGCGAGATGATCCTCCACTACTTCCTGGCCGATGATACCATTGAGATCAAAGAGTACATTAGCCCCAACTCTGGACGAGATGCGGCACCCATGTTCCTGAGACGGTCACGTCTACCCAAAACATCTCCAGAGCCCTTGAAGCAACCGGGGGAAATCACCGGGCGTACGGTACTGAATGTGTTTGGGCCGATGGGTCATGGAGGCCGCTACATCTTGGACAGCTTAAAGGTGCGTTTTGCAGAGTCTTGATCAATTATCTATGGTGTAGCATGTAGGCTGACCATGGGCTGTGCTGGTTAAACCTTACAATCATCACATTTAAAATGACTGGTAAAACAGTACAAAATTTAGAAATTGGTTGACTAAAAGTAGCATACATGTGTCTGGTTACTAGTCATTTACAGCATAGCATTCACATCCCAGCAATGGGATCCATGATATTTTTGTGTCCAGGGGAGTGTGCTCAATTAACGTTTAGAACTGTAACCCCTGGGATAACCACTTTTAAGTTATCCTTTATGAGTTATCCCTTCAAGTTCAAATAAAATATTAGTGTCATTAAGTTTATTGCTTTCTGTTTTTAGACTGGTGCAGTGATCACTGAGTGCTACTCTCACCAGGATCTCATGGTGGGTGTGACCATCAACATCTGGGGCAGGAAGCTCGTCTTGGCTGACTGTGATGACTTCACAAAAAAATACTACAGCACAAAATATGGTGTCTGTAAGTAAGATTTTGTTGCCTCCTTTATATATAGGTACAGAAACATACCATGAGCATGAGTTGTTGACTTGAGTCAATGACTTGAGACTCTAGTCACATTTTTTTTTACTTGTGACTTGACTTGAGAGAAAATGACTTGTGACTTAACTTGACAGATTTAAAAAATAAATGACTTGCGACTTGACTTGGAGACATTTGACTTGAAGATATTTGACTTGCATACTATAGTTCACTCGATCAACAAATCTCGCTCACAAGCTTTTGGCTAATTCCCCTAAAAAGATAAGTACGATGCATTGTACGCTGTTTAATTGCACACTGTATACAGATGCGTTGTGAGTGCAAGTATTCCGAGTAACATCAGTTACAACGATTTCTCTCTTTTAAACAAACTGTGGCACCTAAGATAATAATGAGAGAACCTAATACAACCAGTGTTATGCTACTCACCCACTTTCGCGATGTTTAACATGATATATAACAAGCTCTGACTGATCGTAATATTGTACATGAGGCATTTTTCACGATGTGCTACGAGTAAAGCACAAGTTCACCAAGAATATAATATGAACTTTGTTCGGAGCTAGCACGTTTTGACTACGAGACAGCACAACCATAACAAGACCATAGCATGATGTATACATTCTTGATACGTTCACTGCACACCCAGCCCTTCAACCGGCCAAAACTGGAGCACCTTTGGGTGTATATAACCTTGCAGTTAAAGCCACAAATCAGCAACATGTCAGACCGGCAAGTCACCGCTGATCTGTACCACATAACTACAGTAGTCACGGTTCTTACGGCCGCCACTTTGCTCATCCGAAGACGGCGGCGTAGACGCCAAACCAAACGAAATATATGGATTGGGGCATGGCTTCTTCGGTGGCCGGAGCATGGCTTCTATGAAGCGTCAATGCAGGAGCTGGCGTGGGAGGATAGGTCTGGGTTCCTGGGTCCCCCCTCGTCGCCTTTTCTTGGGTAGCATGGTTCTACTGTTGTGGTGATGAAACTCGCTGAACACAGACTGATCGGTAGGGGCGCAGGTGACCAATTCCACGCGATTGGAATGAGCTCGCGATAAGCACATGTTAAGCACGTGATGATCGATTGAGGCACGTACTAAGCTCGTTAAAAACTTGTACAAAGCTTGAGTTAAAGTCCAAAAGTTAAGCCTGTAATGCAAGCCTATACTGTGCCGCTGTTTGCTGCTAATCTTGGTAATCTGGATTGGAGACCTGTGCTACTGCTACTGGTACTTTTACAATACAAATGTCTGGGCAGTGGAGCCAGCCAGGAGCCTATAAGCAAACATATCCGGGTGATTAGCGAAACGATCAGAGCATCCA
>JAODFY010244620.1:0-16011 GCA_027580055.1 Paracaudina chilensis | reverse complement strand
ACCCCATAATTTATGAAATTAATATTGCCCCCCCGTTGCCCCCCCCCCCCCCCCATTGAATTAAATGGATTTTCTTTTTCATTATTTACTAGTGGACCTGAAATGACTTTTGACCTGTTGTGAAATAATAATAGGGTACACAATACACATGTTGTAAAAACATACTATGAGTAATTAGACCAAGTATGAGGTGCACCCATATAACTTCCCCAAGTTACTATGATTTCAATTTTGTTCACTATTTGACCTCTGATGACCTCAAATGACCTTTGAAATAATATGGTTCATCTACTCACTATGGACAAAGTATGTGATTAATCCATGTTTCCCCCACTGAGTTAGCCTGTTTACCAATTTTTAGTATATGACCTCTGATGACCTAAAATTAACTTTGACCTGTATAACAAGAAAACCATGGGGTTTTGTGATTCCTTGCTGCCTCAAATTGAAAATTCTTATGATAAAATTACTTATTTTTAACTCCTTCCTGTCAGTGGCGTAAATAAAATATGGGGGGGGTGTATACCCCCATCCCCTAGGATATACGCCCATGCTTCCTGTCAAGATTATATATTCTCACTTATATGTTCTCCATACTCACTATGAGATACCTACACACAAGAATGATATGAGTGACCTACATACCATCGATGAGTTTCATCCCCTATAGAGTTGGCCCGATTACAATGTTTTCAGCATTTGACCCGTGTTGACCTCATATGACCTTTGACCTCTTTCAAAATCAATAAGGATCATCTACTCAACATGCGTAACTATGTACCAAGGATAACATTAATCTAAGCTGGGATTGCTGACATAACATAGTTACAAGTGTTTCAGTGTTTGACCCCTATTGACCTCATATGACCTTTCACCTCTTTCAAAATCAATAGGGATCATCTACTCAACATGCATAACATATGTACCAAGGATAAGATTAATCTAAGTTGGGACTGCTGAGATAACCTGGTTACAAAGTTTTCAGTCTTTGACCACTATTGACCTCAAATGACCTTTGACCTATAGAAAAATAAAAGGGTTCATCTATTCACTATGGACAATATACATATCAAGTATGAGATATTTCCATGTTTCCCCCACTGAGTTAGCTTGATTACAAGGTTTTGGGTATTTGACCTCAAATGTCTTTTGACCTCTTGTAAAATAAATAGCATTCACCCTATGGCCAACCTTTGTACCAAGTATGAGATACACCTTAGTTTCCCCCACTGAGAAAGCTTGATTAGAAGCTCCATCACATGCACACACACACATGCACACAGGTGGGTTTTACATGATGTTCGAGGACCCCATTGAATGTTCCTTTGTCCTAACCCTAACCTTGACAATACCCTAACCATTGTTCGAAAGTCCAAGGATCTTTTGTTCCTAATGAAATAATCTTCTTCCATCAACAAAAAGGACCTGGTGATATTAATCAGCACAATAATAAAATGAATAAATTGAGAAGAAATATTCCTTTTAATTTGGGGGAAAAAAACATTTGCATCAAAATTTAACAGATAAATATATTCATAATAGCAGCAAAGTATTATTGTAAGAAAATATTGCACTGTATTATTGGGTGATTCAGACCATGGTCTCGTACCACAGTGTCTCATTGCACTGTATTATTGGGTGATTCAGACCATGGTTTCGCACCACAGTGTCTCATTGCACTGTATTATTGGGTGATTCAGACCATGGTTTCGCACCACAGTGTCTCATTAGTCATTGCACTGTATTATTGGGTGATTCAGACCCTGGTCTCATACCACAGTGTCTCACATTCTGGAATTTGATTTTATGAGTATTAAAATTAGGAATGTGAATTTGAAAAGCTCAATGGATTTTGTGACATTAAACAGAGATTTTATAATCTCATTCCATTAATCTGCATGGACAGATGCCCAAACCAATTTTTTTATACCAGAATTTCTTGAGAATTTTTATGAGAAGTCAGATGTGACAAATGGATTTATTTCAGCCAATGTCACACAGAGGCACAAGTGATGTATACCTCACCTCATTCAATGCCAGGAATGAATAGTGTTACAGGAACATATATGGCTTTAATTGGCCTGTGGAAATGTCCTGGCCTAATCAGCCCAAGGGCAAATGTCACATGACTTGCTCAGGTGACGTATACCTCAATCAATGCCAGGAATGATTAATGAATGTTACAGGAACATGGCCTACGAGTCCATGGGATATGTCCCTAATCAGATCAAGGGCAAATGTCACATGACTTGTAAGAGGGAGAGGCTCATGTGATGTATACCTCATTCAATGCCAGGAAGGATGAATGTTACAGGAACATTGCCTGTGAGATATGTCCCTAATCAGCCCAAGGGCAAATGTCACATGACTTGTCAGAGGGAGGCTCAGGTGAATTATGTCGTTTATTGCATTCCGCAGACAAATGTTACAGGAACATATAGCTTTCCTACGGCCCATGTGATATGTCCCATAGCCTCTGAAGATCAAATATTCAGATGTGTAACTTATTTAATTCCCAAAAGGACAAAGATTGATTGACAGGTCCTATTTATGTTACTGGCAGTTTTATAAATTAAAAACATTACAAGAAAACCCATTCACATGCTTTGTTGGCAGTATGTTGGTGTAAACATAATGGACCAAGTCTTCTGTGATAGCTACTGCTAGGAGACATCAACGGCCTGCAAGGCTCGACATATGATGATGATTGAATCTCAATGACTGGCATCAACTTTTCATTATCTCTTTAAAAAATTATGTTTTCGGCACGCATCACGGCCATCCAAACTTCAAGGCATAATAGTTTGGACGTTGGGCTCGGAGCTCCCTTGAATTGAGAATGGTAAAATCCTAACTGTGGGCAGGTGGAAACAAAGCACTTTAGTAAATTGTGTAACATAAACAGAAAGAAAATGAGAACTATTTTAAGTCCTCAGTACCATAAACTGATGAGGCATGCATGTATATTTGCAAAATGGTAACAATTTTATATTACAATCTGCCTAGAATATAATTATTGTCCATGAATATGTATAATTAACAAAAACAATTCCAAAGTCATCAGTGAAGAATTTTAACAGTCGTCCAGTCATCCTCGACTACCAAAACCTCACCTGGTTTGGGGGTTTTATTAGTGATGTACTTACCTCATATAACACTTCATAATCTCAGCATACAGTGATTAAGCATTTGGCATATTTCTAGCACAGCAGGGATGGCCACCCCAAACATCATCCCTATTTCAGCCTCCAAAAACTGGAAGCTATGAGAGAAGCTAGTGGGTGCTAAAATGGGCCACGTTAACAGAGAGAGTTAGAGAACAGGAACCCAAGGGCACTGTGGTTCCTTGCGTAGGGGTGTATGACAATGACATTATCATAGCAAGATTGGGCTCAAATAGTCAAAGTGACCTTGGATCACATGACCATTAAGTTTCAAAATGATCCCCTAACCCGTTCACAAATTGTCCCAAAATATCAACCTTGTCGCACCTTGACACTGGGAGTTATTGCAGTTTTAATATTTTGGGTTTTTGGACCATAACTGACCTTTGCGGGCACCCAAAACAATAGGGCACACCTTCCTAATATGGCGCATCTATAGTCCAAGTATGGCCTCAATCCAACTTTCCCTTATTGAGATAGAGCATACCCAAACAAGCGTCACAGACACACAGACACACACACAAACATACACACGTCAAGTTGAATGCATAGGTTCCTTTTGCTAAAGCAAGGAACCAAAAATTAGATAATACAAAAATTTTACTTGTCTGTGAGTGAGAGGTTTACATGGCTCTAAACTTCCAAACCAGTGAGACTGATAAAACGAACAGTTCTCACCAATTCTAGTTGTGTTGAATCTGCTGTCATATTCTGCAGTGATCTGTCTATTAAAGTCTCTTAGAAATGCCTTTGGGGAGATAAGAACTGCTGTCCCTTACTGGAGAAATACGGAGTAGGGCCTGTGGGAGAGCGGTTATATAAGGTATATCGCTAATAAATCCCCCAGTTTTGGTGAATTTATAGCACCGCCACTGAGGTGGGTCTGAAACTCTTCCTAAATGAGAGTAAGGGCCAAACTTGATTCTCCAATCCAATAGTGTGTCCATCTGGGTAAAACCTGTGTACTGCGGGGATGACCATCCTCAAAACTGTGTATCATCAATGTTGCGACTTCAACTGACATCATAAGGAGATTCACAGAATTAGGTTAGTCCATTCTAGACGATTGAGTTGTAAACTCTATAAAAATGCGGACTGTTTTCTAGATTGTGCTGGAAGGTTAATGATCTAGTGGAAGGTCCTATGACTTTGACCATTTCCAGGCATGAAGATCAACGCTGCTAGTGTCAGACTGCCCCATTCCTATGTTAGTCACATTCGTGAGAAAACTGGAAGGTAGATACATTTAATAGTAGTTCTAGTTCTGTTGTTACTGGCTCCTTTGATGGTGAAATGCCAAATGGAGGCCAGTGAAAGTCCTATTTATAGCCATATTTGCCCCTTTTGTGTCCACAATAGGCTTGGATTTTTCTTGGTGCCTGTAGAAGCGGTGCCAGTGTTTTTTAAGGGCATGTGTGGCTTTTTTCTTTTTTAGTCCAGCCACTATTATTTTATGGTTCAAATGTTGAGAGTATATAAGAATAATGTGCAACCAAAAACAACACCAACTATGATAAGGGAACCAATAGGGCCGGAAAAAGAGTAGAATTTTTTTTCCGAAGGCCCATGGTACACTCTAAAGGTGGAGCCAGGTTCCTAACGACCGGTCTTTTTAGGCCCATGGCCCTAACTGGCTGAGCCAGGATCTGGTTGTCGCCCAAGGTGGACCTGTCGGGGAAGTTCTTTAGGTGGATGGTCTCTGCAGGAAGTCCCTGTGCTCGGATGGCATGACGGACAGTCTCCATGCAGTTAGGTGCAGATCCTGCACCTGGGGGTATAGCACCCGGCCCTTGTTTTGTACACACGGGAGAGGGAACCAAGGTTGATGAGACCAGAGGGGTGTGATTCTAGACATACTGACCTTGAGTAGCAGCCTTTGGATGATGCTGAATGGTGGCGTTGAGCAGCCCAAGCTTTGGGATGGAAATCTCTTGTACAAAAGGTGGGAAACACCAGGGGGCGACCTAGCCAGTCAAACAGGCAGGACACCCACCTGGGTGCCAGTTCCCACTCTTCCTGACTGCCACTGCCTCTCGACAACGTGTCCATGTTCTCCCTCCCGCCCTATGTGGGAGGCCCTGAGGGTTATGTCGTGCTGTATGTACAGCATCCATAGGGACCACACTAGGCAGCAAAGTTTGTACCTGTTGCCTGTTGATGTATGCAATGGTTGTTGTGTTGCCTGACAAGACCATCAGGACCATGCCCGCGGCTTTGTCCGTCAGCAAGTTGGGGCCCTGGGTACTGCCTCAAGCATTGATGAGGTTGCCTCCGCTGTCGTCTATGTTCCCAAGAGGGTTTTGCTACTGCAGAAGGCACCCCAGCCTTCCTTTGTAATTGGGCCACTACTGTTTGGCCACCCGTGTGAACACATGTGGGGCGATGAACTTTTAGCTCACCCCACCTTACTTGAAGGCGAGAAAGCGCTGGTCTGGCAGGGAGGTGGGTATGTGGAGTTATGCATCCTTGAGATCTATCAAAGATGTTCACATTCCCCTCCTGAGGAAGGGGATGATCACTTTCGGTTTTTCCATCCAGAAATGGTGTTGCCTGATATAGGTGCTGTTCATGGGATGTAAGGCCTGGACACTAGGAAGGAAGACGACTTGAAGAGGGGGACCTCTGACCCAGTCGTCCTTACTATAGCTTCCTTTTGGAGGAAGGATTGGATCTCCTCCAGCATCTGCCTCTGCTCTGGTTCTGTGGGGGTGGGCGTTGCCCTGCACCCTCTGGAGCACATTGGATGTGACAGGAAATCCAGGCTGTGTCCAGATGCTACTACGTCCGCCACCCACCTGTCCGGGCTGAATGTTATTTCCAGGTACTAAATATGTCCTTTATGTCCACATACTAAATTCGCGGTAATAAAGGAAATGCAAATTAGGTTATATGAGGTAATAAGTATGCGCTTTTAATTTATAAAATTTAGTCAAAATTAAACTCCTTCAAGCCCCTCCCATTCATATTCAACTTTAATCCAACCCACTGAAATCATTGTTATTCAATTTTAATCACTGCACCCACTCAAATATTAAGGACATGTTAACAAGCATAACAGGATCTATCTTATTATTAGGTTACATTTACTTAGTCTTGGTTGATAAAAAAAAAAATCATAAATTGCAGTTGAAAAAATAGTGTAGTTGATGGACATGTTGCTCCAGTCTATTGAGACTTTCAGAAAGTTGCATACAAATCGGAATACTAACATCTCACAGATGGGGACCATGCATACATACCAGACCGAGAGGAAATTTGGGTTGATGTTAGTTTGCTTAGTTATCATCTGAGCAGCTTGTCGAGAAAACAAGGCTGTAAGGCTGGCGTTCAACAGCCTTCACATAAGGTTTGGGCTATCTTTGGGACAGAGTAATTTATGAGGACAAGTCCTTCCATGTGTGTAGATTTGATAAAACATATATTAATGGATATATATATGGTCGATATAACTGATCCAATGTCTTTTTGGGCTTCTTTTTATTTAGAAATTATGATCACTAGTGGTCAAACTTTTTTACCGATTCCGATACCGATTATGCAATAATCTGCCAGATTCCGATACCGATAACTGTTTGAACACTAATGATCACCACTTTCTTTTTTTCAATTTGTTGTGTTGAGAGAGAATCCTGAATATAGCTAGCTTCTACCGATATATGGGTCCAGGAAAGTCATGCTTTATGGAAGGATATTTTAAGGGACATTTTTGTCCTATGATATTTTGCCGACAGTGCAAAATATTGGCCAAATTGTTTGAGCCTTAACTGTAGCCAAATACTGCTTACCAACACGATCACCAAAGCTGGAGGAGATTGTTACTCTTTTCCCGTAAAAGGATCCTAGACTGTTTGATGTCCTTCTTGTTCAGGGCGTTGTAGCTGTATCTACAAGTACAAAAAGCTTTCTCAGATGGCATCTCAGAGAATCTGATGGCTTTAAGGAACAATGCTAAATTCTAGCTTAGGTGATGAACATAATTCCTTAACTGTTTTTAAAATGCTGATATGCAAAATGCAATTATTTCATGAAAGTTACCTGTTTATGCACATAGTTTATTGCCGAACAAAACTCATAAAACCAAGTTCTCAGCTTAAATTTCTCACTACTTAGTTGTTACAAAATCTGGCAAAATGAGTATAGTATTTTCACACGATGAACTGTAGACCGAATGATTACAATAAGAGAAAAACGGTTCACAGGGAACAAAACATGTAACAACAAATAAACCAAATTTGAATTTCAGTTACTTTTCCTGCTATGTTCAATTTCTAATTTTTGTATGTGTTTTATGTATGCATATTAAACAAAATACATATTTGCAAGAAGAAAACAATATTTAACCAGAACACAAATATGTGCAATCATGGTTCTGATGCTATGCAATGGTCTTTACATTTTCTGGAAATCCATGGCAATCAGCTTTAATTAAAAAAATAAAAGGGATCATGTACGCACCACAGATGACTTCAATACCAAGTAAGACATCATTCCAACATGAGATATCATGTTTTCAAGTTTTTAATAGTGATAAGAATCTAGCTGCTGACATTTAAATATTTTTACATTAGGCTCTGCCCCTTCTTCAATATTCACAGCATGATCACCAAAAACAACAGGGATGGTGTACTTATTATGGCCAACATTTATACCAAGGATGACAATCCAACTCCTTGAGACTATTGTGTTTTAAAAGCATTTTACAGGAAAAAGAGACTAGCACCACCGATTCATGAATATTTTTGAATATTCATGAACTCCCATCATCTGACATCAACTTAACAAGTATGAAGATCATTGGATATTTGATTGCAAGGTTATTGACATATTACTGTTTACTCTAGGTCCCTCACAATTTCATGTCAGAAAACTTTTGTGGATGTTCTCAAACTCAGTGATTCCTCTCTTTATTACAAATATGACTTTGAAATTTGATTGACAACATACCGCATCAACCGTAGCTTGTAGTTGGTCGCTAGGTGCTTGCAGGCCTGATGCAGATCACAAAAGTTTTCAGAGTCCAGCTCGCAGTAAAGAAGACTGAAAGTTTCTAGGTTCTTTAATGACTGAAGTCCCTTTTTAAAGATTCTCATGGTCTCTGGTGAAAGTTTCAGCTTGAGTAACGGGGAAGGTGTGCACTCCTCTGATGATGCCCCGCCTGAAGCACAAGGTTGTTTCCCTGACAAACGGAAATCTGTCAGGTTGGGCAGATTATCTGGGATATCCTTGCAAGAACTGAGAAGATCCAAAGGCACAGGACAATGGTTGAGGTGAAGCACCTTCAATGACTTCTTCTTCTTGATGGCATTCACTAGCTTGTTTATGCTTTTATTGATGCCAGTCAAGCTAAGTTTGATTTCTTCCAAGTCAAGATTCTTTAAGACTAATTCCAACATAAATGTTATGTTATCATTGAAACAGTTTCTACGAATGTCTACTCGTTTCAGTTTGTGCAGACAGTGCAAGGACTCCATCAAGATTGTCATTTTGTCTTCATCCAAGTTGCATTTTTGTAATACTATCCTCTCTAAATTTTGTAAATACCTTAGGTTGTGGATGATAATTTCGTTGCACTCATTGCCACCTAGAGCAAGTTCCTTTAATTTAGGAAAATTCTGCTTTCCTTTGCCAAAACATTTGGCAAGCAGATCCAGTTGTTTTTCCTTGAGTTTACAAAAGCTGAGATCAAGCACCTCCAAATCTTTGAATTTCTGAGTGTTGAAAGCACCAAAGAGTTGTTTCCAAACTTTCGGGTCAGCATAGGGCACCATCAAGGAAAGTTCTCTCAAATTGGGATGATACTCGATGACTGCACTGATGGAGGGTAGCAGGACATTGGTATGAGGATGCCATTTTCTCATGCACTGGTAAAAATGAAGCAGTGACAGCTTCTTTACCTCACACAAATCACTGCAATAATTCAACCGGTCGAAACTGCCTTCGATCTTCTCACGCATTGCTTGAAGTTCGTTTGGAGTGTAGTCAAGGTTATCCGACATCAGTGATCTAAAAAAATCCATTCCTCCAGGGATGTGCTTGGAGAACTCTTTCATGCAGCTCATACTCACTTCATTGCCGAGGTAGGTTATTTTTAGGTTTTTCAACTGATACTGCAAAACAATAATATTAAGGTTTTTTATATTTTCAATAACCAAACATCATAAAGGTGATTTGAGGGGTGGGTCTTTGGAGATTTTTCAAAACAGAATTCCCAAGGCTATCAAATTAATTGATCGATAACATCGTATATGTGTTCAAGCTCAGACACAAGTAGACACAAGTATTAGTGATGTTTGTCACTTTAGGGGAACCAGCCAATTATCATACATTTAACCCTAAAATATGGATATATCCCTGAAGGATATATGGATGGAAATGCATTTTCTGATGGATATAAAGCCCTAACCTTTGGATAACTGGGTGAGGGAACTTACAGAAAAATGAATAAATTTACTATTGCCACAAAGCAATATAAGATGGAATTCTTACATCAATATTAAAAGTTAAGTATTCAAAGTTGTAAGAACTGATTCATTACTTCATATCAAAGAACTAATTTACCATTTAGGGCTAAATAAGGAAGTTATATGGATAACACAGATTTATCTTTAATTGGCATAAGAGAAGCAATACATTCTGCAGATAATCCCTCAGCTTAAAAATAGATTATTTTTACCTTGCACTCTTCAGAATGAGAGTTCGGGGACCTGCTGTGCTTCAGGAAATATTGCAGAGCTCTCGTAGAGTACTCTGACAGACCCACAAGGCTAATGACACCATCTTTGAGACATTTACCCATTTCTTCATTCAAAGAGGAGGTGACCTGTGCTTCGTAGTTGCAATGGAGGCATAGATTAGTGAAATGGTTCCACATTTTATTGACTTCCATTAATTCTTTGGTGGGATCATATTCTTTACAAAGATTTTCAATGGTTTGTTGTAGCTGCTTCAGAAGGAACCGGCCTATCCTGGTGTTCAATGCTATTTCTTCAGGCCTGTTGCTGTGCAACCCAAAGCAGAAAAGAAAAACATACTGCCTTTTAAAGACTTCCTCAGCGGGTTTCATCAATTTCTTCACATTTTTCTCAAAGGATACATTGAAGCTGCTCTTGGCTAACTCTCTTAGGTAATGACCAGCAAAGTACCAGTGGATGTGGTTGGTGTGAAAGGATATCCATGATTCTGAGGTTGATCTTCTTGGCACTGGACTGATATTCTCTTCATCCTCGTCAGAACAATACCCGCTTCCCAACATATCATCATCCTGGTAGCTTGATCCTCTGAATGGATTCTCATGCTTGAGCAAGCCAATCTTCAGGCAAAAATGGACTTGACTACATTCCACCTCATTCAGACCTGCCAGCAGTTCTGTTTGTCTAAAGACAAATTTCCCCTTCTTCAAAAATAACAGAGCTTTCTTACCAAGAGTAAGCATCGTGGGATCAAAAGAATTTTCTTCAAAGGCAAAATCTTGTCTGGAAAAATCAGAGCATATACTTTCTCTCCTACTGTCATTATGTCTGAGCAATCCATAGACCATATTTTGAAATAGTAAATTAAGCATTGCTGGTGGGTTACTTTGATCTCTATTAGTATTCCAGTAGTTACACAACATTTGTAGGAAAGCTGGTGTGCTTGCAATGGCCTTCAAGTTGTTTGTCTCCAAGTAAGTGATGAGGCTTGTTACCTTTTTCTCGTTGGTAACATTCTTCCTCACAAAGCAATTAATGGTTTCTTTGGTAAAGCCGACCAATTCAACATGACGGTACACTTGTCCATATAAAAGGAAATCCCCATCACCATGTGACCTTGTGGCAACCAACACAAAAGCATCCCGCAGTTGCTGATAACTCAAAATGTCTCGGATGAGAAGTGGGCTGTGAGATTTGGGTGATGTAGGGGGTGATGTAGGGGGTGATGTAGGGGGTGATGTAGGGGGCAATGTCTCCTTGAATTCAAACCCTTCATACCCATCAAACAATACTGCTACTTTCTTGTTCTCACGTATGACCTTGTTCACCATTTCTGCAGTGATCTTGCAATCTTTTGGTAGAAGCTGTTCAAAAACTGCTTCACCAAGGGTCCACTCAGGTTTCAGGTGCCCCATAGATAGAACGATGAGAATCTCATACTTCTTAAGATGGCCTTTGATCCAATCCTTTGTGATCTTTCTGAGGAGAGTGGTTTTTCCGCTGCCTGTTTTTCCTTTTAGCAGGATGCGTATCTTCCCATCCCAATCAAAGATCTCTTTGTAGGATGTTAGAGGCTGTCTTAGTCCATTCCTTGTTTTGTGCTCATTTAAACAGAGTTGTAAGTCACTAAATACATCATCAACATCGCATGGAACAGGACTGTCAGTGATAGTCATATTAACAATCATCTCATAAGATTGCTTTAGACACTGTATTAGTTCCACTTTGATATTTTCTGGAATTAAAAAAAAAGACCACTTACTTTGTGAATGGATTTTTATACTAACCTAACAATGTGTTTCCTGACAATCATGTTTCTAACAGCTGAACAAAAAGGCTTGAGCAATTTTTGAATTCAGTAAGGATTGGGTTCACAAGTATATTTAATGGATCAAAATTTAGACTTACCTTCTGCATGGTGTATTTTGTTGTCACATTTTTCTGTTGGGATGAATCTGGCCAGTTTACCAGCTAGAACATGCCTTTCAATCAGTTGCAGTAACTCGAGAATGAGGTTGAGATTCCCATCACAGATTTTTTCAAGTTGCCTCAACTTTTGAACAAGCCCCAAAAAGGAGGAGCCTAAATCCTCCTTATCCCGTTCTGTGATGAGATCTCTAAGACAACAGATGTCTATAATCTTCTGTGAATCTTCATCTTCAATTTCACGACCAATCTCTAACAGCACTTTTGTTACATCTGCTGATAAGCCCATTCTAAGTTCTAATATGAGAAAAAAAATGTCCAGGTGAGATCACTGATAGTTATACTTAAAACAAGGGCACTATGGTTCCTTGCTTAGGGGTATATGACAATGATAATTATATACATAACGTTTATAAAGTTGCATACCGCATCACCTTTATACCTAAAAGGACCCCTGGTGACCTCCACATGACCTTCAAAATTTTTGGCAACTATTGGTTAACTATATTTACCAAGTTTCATGTAGATAAAACAATGTTTAGTAATTTTACCTCAAATGACCTCTCATATGCCCATCAAAATTTTCGGCACTAAATTTTATATGTACCATGTTTCATGTAGATCCAACAATGTTTAAGTAATTAGACTTCAAATGACCTCTCGTATGACTGTAAAAATTTTCGGCACTAAATGTTAACTATATTTACCAAGTTTCATGTAGATAAAACAATGTTTAGTAATTTTACCTCAAATGACCTCTCGTATGACCATCAAAATTTTCGGCACTAAGTGTTACCTATATGTACCAAGTTTCATGTAGATCCAACAATGTTTGGTAATTTGACCTCAAATGACCTCTCATATGACCACCAAAATTTTTGGCACCAAATGTTACCTATATGTACTAAGTTTCATGTACATCACACAATGTTTATTATTTTGGCACATATAGTTAACATTGGTACATGTATATACATGAATGTACATTGGGTACATGTATATACATGTATCTACATTGGGTACCATATGCTATAACACACACTGAATTCACTGTGGTAATGTAAATTCAATGTACCCTATTGTAACCATACTATGCTTTGAGCTTCAAAAAAAAATTCAGTGACCAAAGTTCCTATACCCACAACATAGGGTTAAAAAATACCTTACACTATTCCACACACTGAAGCAATAGGGAGTTCCAATAGGGAGTGTACGGTAGACAATAATGCCATTATTATTGCAATTTTAAGATTTTGTTGAGGGCTAAAATGAGCCCCCCCCCCCTTCATCAAAATGCACAAAATTGCGCACGATCATGTATAATAACGGACGTCCATACCAACTTTTGAAACAAATCTGAATTACGGATACTGAATATTGCAATTTTAAGATTTTTACGTTTGACCCCATAATCTCTTTAATATTCAAGATATGAGCATATAGAGCACCCCTTCTCAATATGGCGCATCTATAGGCCAAGTATGGCTTCCATGCACCTTTCCCATATAGAGTTAGAGCGGTTCCAAACTCAGGCGTCACAGAGACACACAGACACGCACACACACAGGTGTACATTATATTCAGTGCGAGGACTTCATTGAAATTTCCTTTATCTTAACCTAATTAGATCCTAACCTTGACAGCACCCTAACCTTTGTTTGTCTTCCGAGGACTATGCATTAGTCCTCGGAATACATAGAACGACTGGATAAAACTAACATTTCTGTCATAAAAATTATTAACATTTCAGACGTGAAATTTTATTTTAAGGTTTAACTAACACTTAGTAGGCTTTACACGTGAGTCTTAAAAAACAGGACAGTCATAAAACAGGAGAAAAAAGTCACAAGGAATTATGAAAGTTCCATCACAAGTACATTTTTGTGTTTGATTTTTACTTTTTTGCACTCAGCGTGCAAAAGTGAATGTTATTCTTTAACGTTTCAATGCTTTCATGCATGTCCAAAGAATATTTAAAGAAAATTGCAAGAAAAATCGTTAATCAGAATATAATGTACACATGTGGTGTAACTATTGTAGTAAGATAATAACCATATAAAACCGTGTTCATTTGTGCTGTTTTTATGATCGTTGTGAAACATCCAACGATAAATTCAGCACATGTGGCTTTACCTGTAGTTTGGTCCACTGGATCCTCCCGATACACCTCGGGGCATTCCGCCAGCCTGTTTTAGCACCAAGTATAAGTTCCATCTCGGTCAGGTCGTAGGTGCCTGTGTTCGTAATATTGTTCATCACTTCGTCCCACCTCTTCTTGTGTGCCGGGGTATCCACCCTGTCAAAAACCCACAATATACAAATTAAGTATGCGCTCACCAGTCACAGGAAAAACAATCCCAACCGTAACTTATATACGATAGTAGGATAACAAGACATTGTAATTAACATAAAAACATCTTGTTTCGTTCTCTGTTTGTAATGTGCACTTTGAACGATAAAGAGCGCTGCCATTTCTAGAATAATGAATTGAAGTAAGTCTATGATGATATCACAGTATCATTGTTTATATGTATTTGTATCATGTGATGATATCACAGTATCATTGTTTATATGTATTTGTATCATGTGATGATATCAGTGCCAATAATTTTGGTAGTAACTGGTCAGGGGGTGGGGTTGAGGTGTCAGCAGTTGCATAGCCAGGTTCCTTGTGGGGCGTAGCCGGGGGAGCTGGATTTTGAAACGGCTTTTTTTTAAATAGCTACTGATTAATGTGATCTTGTCACCGTTTTCATCTTGTGTTAATTCCCTATGTGATATATGATGTATAATAGTTTTTAGGCTTCATAAAGAACACAGAAAATCAATGCTCTAAAGGACCACTGCCAGACATTGCCCTTTTTAGTGAAGTATTTACAAAGTGAGACATTGTGAGGAAGGGGTGGGGTTTGGTATGGACACATGAAATGTGGTGCATTGGCACACTGGAAAAAATTCATGGAGCTTTCACAAGTGCTTGTTCTTTTTGTATGTATTTACACACTGAAAAACAACTGTGTTGTGTATAACTTTATTTTTTGCCTTGCTATTGCAATCTGTTATTACCATCTGTTGTTAAATTTACAATAATATATGATATGGCTCACAGTTTTGGCCGTATGGGGCCTTTGTTTGAAAAATTTAGTGTTTGAGAAAAGACACAAATACTAGCCTGGTTTGTGTATATACAAAGTGAATACCTGCCTTTGTTCGGCCTTAATAGCTCGCAGTTATACTAACTAGCAGCAGTTTCTAATTCTTGGATCCATAAGGCAAAATTCAAGGCCAGCTTGTAAGTGATGTAGGATCATGATATTACCTTTTCTAAAAAAAGACCCAATATTTAGGGCCAATGACACTGGGTAATTACCCAGATTTTCAAAATTTGTTCTGCAAAGGTTTTATTAAATTAATTAATTTTCTTCATGGTATGTAATAATGAAATCTTGTTCCCTACAAATAATATGGAAACAATGAGATTCAGCCGTTTGCATTCTTCATCTTTTGTTTTTTAAAACACCTTGGTAATTGTCAAACAGAGTCATTGAAAATGGTACTTTCCATTTTTGGGACCTTCTCACTATGGCTGATCTATAGGCCAAGAATGGCTTCAATGCACCTTTCCTATATTGAGTTAGAGCGCACCCAAAGTCAAACGTCACAGACATACACACATACATACACACAAACACATACACACGCCGACCTGACTACATAGGTTTCTTTTGCTAAAGCAAGGAACCAACACTTGTACAAATTGTCCTAAAAGGGGTCACCATCATATATAAGTTACTGTTTTGAAGAGCGTGGTGGCCGAGTGGTTAATGCAGTATGCTCGTGATTCAAGGTTTAAGGGGTCTAATCCTGGGTAGGCCGTTGGGTACGTGTTTTTGGGCAAGGAACTTCACCTCAATTGTTTAGGAGATCGGTGTAAGGGAACGTTGCACTTACGTGTGCGGGCTGGGTTCTAGCAAGTTACCGATGAATAGGGGATTAGCCGACTGAACGCTTTGCAACCTCTGTATAAACACTGCATCTTATCTTTCATCAATATAACAAATTTCATGTGGGAAACGAAAAGGGGGGCACATACTACTCTTGTGGCACATGCCCCGGGGCACTTGTCGACACCCATTTCTGAAATACGGGATATGATTATGAGATTTAAAAGGGCGCTTTGAGGCCATGACCTAGCTGTGATATATCCATGTGATCCATCCTATATGTGATAT
>JAODFY010244509.1:0-16016 GCA_027580055.1 Paracaudina chilensis | reverse complement strand
GGGGGGGGGGGGGGGGGGGGGGGGGTGTGTTCCACATTTAGACTCTGCTGTGGGTATAATTAATATACTATTTACCCCCCATGCTGCCATTGTATATACTCTTTGCTGACCATGTCTGATCATCTGCTAACTGCCGTCGACATTTCGTATCTGTGTTTATATCCTTGTGCTATTATTAACCGGGCAGTGTGTCTGCGCATATATGTGGCCTACAGCAACATCTTTTGTTATTGTAGTTGAAGATTTGTTGCAACTTGCAAATCAATATTCCATCCCTGTAATAAAATGTCCTTTTCAATTCTGATTTTGGCTAAACCAAACAAAAATGAAAGAGTATTGTTGGAGTGAATATATATTTTGAGACCAATTTCAATTGGTCAATTTAATATTTTACGTTACTCATTACACCCTTGTGCTGCTCAGAGACCTATGATTGTATTGAATTTGATTATTAGAGCTATACAAATACAATTCTGGCCCCAAAGTGAATTTCACACTCCTCCCCAGGAAATTTGAGATTGGGTCAAAGCCCCGTTCATAACAGGCAACGAGCTGACCAGTCTAGCAGATTTCTAGCCTACTCGGGGCGAGAGTTATTTGCCTTTATCATTGCAATGATTGAAATGGTGGTGGGTACAGTTTATGTTGCTATGCTATAGACCAGTAACATAGTTATTTATGCTACATATTATTATTATTATATACAGAGGAGTTATGCTGATATTAATTCACAGGGGCCATATCATCATAAATTCAGACGGGTTTAGTACAGTCTGGCTAAACCCGCAAGATTTATATTTGCATATGTCATATAATCTGAACTATACTGATAACTCTGATAGCCCAGGGAGTCAAAATACCCAGCACACCGTACGATCTGGTTACTAGTTGTATATTTATAGTCGGCTGAAAACACTTAGCTGCTTACTATAATGGGTGATATAGTGCCTCAACTGGTTTATGCAACCAATGAACTTGTAACTACTCTGGTATGGAGGAATTGAAACTTTGTGATTTCATGTTGCTGTTCAATTTCTGGCATTTCATGGCATTCAAAATTCTTTCCATTTCATAAGATTTCAAAATATTAAGATTTCTTGGAATCCTTATTATTTCATGGGAACTCAAATTCTGCCATTTTCATAGAATTCAAATTCTGCCATTTTCATGGAAATTCATGAACTATTAATCTGATGGATTTAAAATTCTAGGCATATTTTCCCCCCATTAAAACTGACTGAAAGGGTGTTGAAAGTATTTATGCATGTATCATCTTTTATTTAATTATCGTTTTTTTTAATGATAAACAAAACAATGATGACTAAATTCAATAAAATTTATTGGTGGAGTATTCATGTGCCTGTCATTTTCTCATTAACATATATGTATATGTGTATAAATATATATATATATATATACATATAAACCATACATATAAACCATACATATAAAAAACATTCTCATGAAGTTTTTTTTTAAATTCTCTTTCAAGGTACTATCAGACTTTGAAGCAGCAATGTATGAATTTATCTCTCCGTCTGCTGGTTTATTATTACAGTTAATTGTTTGTCTGATAAAACAACTATATTCTACTCGTTTGGCAAATTGTAACACTCATTAGCGAGAAATGAGGCTCGTTGTACCAGAAATGCAATGTGCACCTTAAAGTAGCTGAGATGACATCGGTCAGTAATTTCTAGTTTATTTTCTTGTTTTTAATGGTGCCGTCTGCACATGCAAATTATGCAAACTTATATAAGAAGGTGGTAACTCTATTAAAATGATACAGGTAATGATACTAGTTGTTAAAGGCTCAATGGTGCATATATGACATAGATAGCATAGAATGTTTATTATACAAAATGTTTGAAATTTAACATGTTAATAATGTTTTGTTATTTAGAAATGGTGTTGTTTACCTGTGTGATTTGCCTTCTAAATAGGATCCTACCAATCTCCAAGGCAAGAGACAGAAACAGAAGGCATTCGAAGACGAGGTAAACGCCAATCAAGAACGCTTGGACAATGTTAGAGGTAGTGGTGAGGACATGATTGACGACGAGCACTACGCATCGCCCGAAATCAGGGAACGCATCGACAACCTGATGCTGCTCTGGTCTCAACTCCTGCAGGAGATGGAGAAAAAGGGTGAGCTGCAAAATAATTGATGGGAGGGGGGAGAGGGGATAGCAAGGGAAGGGGTTATTGGTCTACTTAGGGGGATAGCAGGCAAGGGAAGGGGTAATTGGTCTACTTAGGGGGATAGCAGTCAAGGGAAGGGGTTATTGGTCTACTTAGGGGGGATAACAGGCGAGGGAGGGGGTAATTGGTCTACTTAGGGGGGATATCAGGAGAGGGACAGGGTAATTGATCTACTTAGGGGGGATAGTAGGTGAGGGAGGGGGTTATAGGTCTACTTGGGGGATAGCAGGCGAGAGAGGGGGTTATAGGTCTACTTAGGGGGGATAGTTGTCAAGGGAGGGGGTTATTGGTCTATGTAGGGGGATAGCAGTCAAGGGAGGGGGTTATAGGTCTACTAGGTAAACCCTTAAATCAAAACAAGCCGACAAGCTGATGTTGCTCTGGTCTTTAACTCTTATAGGAGAAAAATGGTGAGCTGGAAATAATTCATTAAAAGAGAGAGGGGGAGAGGATATAGCAGCGAAGTGAGGAATAGCCCCTAAATCAGGACCTGCATCTACAAGCTTGATGTTGCTCTGGTCTTAACTCAAATTTTGATATTTTCCAGCACTGTCTCTCTTGGTTTAAAAGTGGCAGAGCCCTTCATTCATTGAACTTCTGATTGTTATATCAGGATCGGAGACAGACATGTAAGCGTTTCTTTTGTTGTCCTTCTTTACAGCTACTCGTCTTGGGGAAGCTGACAAGGGCCTCCAGTTTGCCCGTAACGTGGACACAGTGGACATCTGGTTGTCTGAGATTGATGGCCAGCTAGCGTCGGAGGATATTGGCAAGGTATGAGAGTCGGCTTACCCTTCAAACCAACTATGTCAAATCATCCTTCCCTTCAAAAATATATTGATTTCACTTTCTCACTAGGATCTTTGATAGTGTGGAGAGCCAATGCACCAGCTTTAAAATTTTAATTCCTTTGAAAAATAAATTATTGATTATTTTTTATTGATTGATCTCACTTTCTCACTAGGAACTTGATAGTGTGAAGAGTCAGTGCACCAACTATCAAATCTACTTCATTTCAAAAGAAATTATTGATTATTAATTAATGATTGATTTCACTTTCTCACCAGGATCTTGATAGTGTGGAGAGCCAGTGCACCAACTATCAAATTCTGTTTCCTTTTAAAATAAGATTATTGATTATTATTTATTGATTGATCTCACTAGGATCTTGCTAGTGTGGAGAGCCTGAAGAAGAAGTTTGCTAAAGTCGAAGAGGAAGTGATGGCCAAAGAAGAGGTGATCCAGATGACACAGATGGCGTCTCAGGAGTACGCTGTCCAGGACCACTTTGACAAGGATGCAATCGCGGAGAAGGAGAAAGTCGTAGTTCAGAAATACGAAGCCCTGAGGGTAAGCAGAAAATGAACAACCATGCACTGCCTCTAGGAACCATTAGGGCCTTGATATGTCCAGCACACATAGATTGTCAAATAACCATGCACTGCCTCTAGGAACCATTAGGGCCTTGATATGTCCAGCACACATAGATTGCCAAATAACCATGCACTGCCTCTAGGAACCATTAGGGCCTTGATATGTCCAGCACACATAGATTGCCAAATGGCCTGTGAAGCACAAAACTCAACATAAAAAAAACCCAGAAAACACCAGACTTAGCAAATTTCATCATCAGGTAACAAACTAATAATAAACATGTTTAACTATTTGTTGGCAGCCTGTAGTTAAAATAAATTGGTATTAGAAAAGCAACCAAACTGCCATGAGGAACAGTGAAAAAAGCAGAAAAGTCAGAATCAGAATGGAAATATCTGAACACAAGATTCTGTACCTGAATATAAGAATTATGACATGGCTATTTAATTGGCGAAACAATTGCATCTCATGTTGTATTATTGGTTCTTAAATCATAAAGAACCCCCCCCCCAAAATAAAATATATATATATAAGTATTGTACAACAAGGATGTGTGCCAGTATGTTAGAAGTACCATATTACCTGTTTTTTTGTACCTTTGGTTATCTAGGCTCCCCTGGAAGCTCGTAAGAAGAAGCTAGAAGATGCCCACCGTCTCCACGAGTTCCTCCATGACTGCGACGATGAGGAGGCTTGGATCCGAGAGAAGGAACCCATAGCAACCTCCAGCAACCTCGGAAAGGACCTCTTCGGTGTACAGAACCTCATGAAGAAACACCAGGTGCTACAGGCCGAGGTCAAAGGTCACGAGCCCCGCATCGATGCTGTCCGCAAAATGGGAGAGGAGATGATCATTGAAGGTCAGTGGTTGCACCATAAAATTGTTATGAGCGAAATCAGTTTGATTATTTCTTCTTAGTAGTAGGAATCATAGTTCAATTCAAACTCTACCTTCAGTTGTTGCTCCGTAAAATTGTTATGAGTAAAATCAGTTTGATATTTCTTTAGTGTCTGTATTTCCTTTGCTTTATTTCATGTTTAATAAAACTTTTGTGGATATGAAAATACCCCAAAAATATATACCTTAAATTTCAGTTCTTTGCTTGTTTAATTAAGGCTCACAAAATTGCAAATATGGTTCATAAAGGAAAACTCTTTTTCAAAGCTTTACATATAATGTAAGGGACTCATCACCCTGGGAGGGGTCACTCATCACCCTGGGAGGGGTCACTCATCACCCTGGGAGGGGTCACTCATATAAGTTCTGTTCTGTATTCTCTTCAGGTCACTTTGCAAAGGACGACATCGAAGCCAGACTTACCAACCTGGATGAAAAGTGGCAGAAACTGAGGGTAAATACTTCAATCCCATTCTCCTTATTATCCCATTCTCATTACTTCTCCCATCATTCCTGCCTTTGTTGTCATTATTAAACAAATTTAAAGTGCCCCACAACTATCAGAACAATCCATTGCACTGTAATTAATAAAAAAAAAAAAAATTTAAAAAACGTTTAGGCCCATATAAAATTAAAAGCTATTTTGTATTTAAAACATTCGACAGAGGGACAAATCTTCAAATCAGTAGAGAAGGGAATTTCCAAAGACTGGGACCAGCAGTAGCAAAGGCCCGATCGACGTAAGAGGTTGATGTACGGGGAACAACAAAACCACAGCAAGAATTAGAATGAAGCCTTTAGGGTTTATTAAAACCAAGAATGTACTAAAGAAGTTTGATTCCGAGTCTTAGCGGTGATGTTTTAATCATCACATAAAGTGCCTATCCTCTGCTCACCAATCGAAACCTTCATTAGCAAGAATCTAATTTTAGAAATCTAGTTTTGCAAGATTTGTTTTTTGGCGACAGATTGTATGCATAAAGGGGGTATGTTTTGCTAGATAATAGATGAGCGTTTTGAAAACTGACCAATGAAATCCATTTAATATGCATAATCCCCTAGGGCAGTTTATAAGCTAGAAGACTGTGCACCTGGTTTTACCAAATAAACTCTGATATCACTTCATTTATTTGTATAACAGTGAATAAATTTCTCGTAAAGATGTTGGTTGAGATTGTTGATGGATACTGTAGTGGATTGCATTCATAGAGTGAAAACCCAAACCCAGTGAAAACTACAGACCCAGTTCCTGAAAGCGCACTTCAACAGCTAAACCAGCTTTGAGCCCCACTCCCTCTTCAGAAAATACTGAACCCCAAACTACGCCCCCAGTAACAGAACATCCGAGTTCACCTAGGTACCAGGAGAGGGAGAAGAGCCCCGAACAGATTAGATATGTGATCTGACAAAGTAGGGGCCTCACAGGGAAGAGTTGTATATATGTTCTTGTATGTTTAGAATCGCTACAAAGTGTTTCTTGCTACAAAACACTTGTCTAGGGTACACTTAAAAATTATATTAAAAGCAAATTGAACTTAGAGGGAATTTCAATCTAGAAGGGAAAGAATATAGTGGATTGCATTCATAGAGTAGTTGGTTATAATAGTTAGATGCCACCTTGTCAGCGTGATTGAATAAATCAATCTGGAACACGCGATCAACACGCGATCAAAGGTTGTTCTGTGTTTTCTTACGTTCAGACTCAAGTTATGTCAGATGCAATGGAAACAAAAAAATCATGTTTTGTCGCGTATGTTCTAAATGCTTCATTTGTAATTTAAAAGGTTGTTTACATTGTTTATTCAGACCAGAAATCAAGATCCTTCTGCTCACTTTCATAGCAGTGAATGGTCCAACATACATAGCCGAGCTATAACATCTCATTTTACAAATGCAAATATTCAGTCTTCAAACCAATGAATGCACCCCACACTCTAGAACAATTTATGTGTGAACATTTTCAAATCAAGATGGAAAGTATATGAAAACTTATTTAAAATAATCTTTTGTGATGTTATGCATTGTTATGTATTTGTGTTCACATGTGCGCATCGACACCTTTTTACTTTGCGCCTGATAATTGTATATTATTATTCGCTGCCGTGATTGTTTGATCTCAGGACAAAGCCGACCAGAGGGAACACGACTTGGAAGATTCGTTGGAGGCGCAGCAGTATTTTGCAGATGCAGATGAGGCTCAGGATTGGCTGAGGAGCAAGGAACCTATCATCTGTAGTGAAGACTACGGAAAAGACGAGGACAGCGCAGAGGTGGGTTACAAATAATATCGTAACAGGCATGACTTTTGGACTTGCCCTTCGGACCACATGCCTTACATAAATTTGGTTTTCCGAAACAAAATTTGTTTGTCCAGAAAAAAAAATAATAATAAAAAGTAGTTGCAAAGACCAGAACAAGAAATCCACCCCAAAAAAATATATAAAAAATATACCACTACATTTTCAAAGGGTTTTCTTTTCAAGCTTAGATCAGCCACATTTCTGGGAACATATGGAGCCTGGATGTTTTAATCCTACAGAGGAATTGTTCTTCCCAATTTTAATCGACTGACACAAATTTTAGTCCTCTCGGATGATCAGAGAAGTGTTAATTTTCAGCCCTGCATATTGCATGGAAATTTGAAAATTCATGGCAATGGAATGAACCTGTTGTGAATTTTGGGGCCCCAAAAATATTTTTCACCCCTAAAGGTTTTTTTGCCCCTACAAAATTGGGGCCCAATTTTTTTTTTACCCCCAAACATATTTTAGACCACAAAAAGTATTGGCTATAGTGTTGGTTAATAATGGGTACATGTGAGCAGACAATTCTTTAGACCATTTGGGCCCAAATTTGCTGTGATAATGTGATGATGATAAATATTATCATATACCCTTAAGCAAGGAACTTTGTTTCTATATATTTTCTTTCCTCTTGTCTTCTGTTCACAGTCTCTGTTGAAGAAACATGATGCTCTGATGTCTGATTTGGAAGCTTACAAACCAACAGTCGATCAACTCCGCAACCAAGCGGAAGAGTGCAAGGTATGTAGGGAAATGAAAATATACAACGGTAAAGTTATGGAAAAAAAAACAAATTGTGAACTAGTACACAAACTTCTTGATAAGGTCTCGAGTAGGGTTTTGATATGATTTTCATTATTGGGATTTGCATGTAAATTAGCTCAATGGAACATGAAAACAAGCCATAAATTACATAATACTGAGTACAGTGATGACATGTGAACGATTTAGATTAATGAGGTTTGCATGTAAATTACCTCATATGAAAGTGACAATCAAAACAAGTATTCATGGAAGAACAATATGTTTGCAAAGTTCAGATATATGAGGTTTGCATGTATCTTACCTCACATGAAAAAAAAACAATCAGAAGTATTTTTTTGTGATCTAACCAAGCAGTGAATTGATTGCATGACAGATCAACTGTGCCATACAATGACCAACATGAATATATATCTCCATGCTCATTTCATATAAAGCCAAATGTTTTAAACTTTTAATAAGAAATGACACTGAAGCGAAGGTTATCAATCAGCAGTTACCGTGAAGGAAGATTTGGCATGGCTATTAAGGCTTGGCTTTCCTCAATGATTACTCCCTCTCAGTGCTACTGTGCAGTGTTGCATTATATGGAGAACGAGAAGCATTTTGCATCCGGCGCTGGAGGAGTAGACAGCCTCTGTTGTCCCAACTTGTCTTGAAAATGAGTTTGTTCCCGAGAATACGGCTTTACCCTTAGACGAATATAGCATTTCTGTTTTATGCTGTTTTAGCATCTCTTTAGAATCCACAGAATCGTCTTTCTGTTATCTTTAATATCTACAGCATGATTCTATTAATTCATGTCTTGTGTGTTTCTTAATTTTATTACTTTTTTCGTTTCTCCCTGGTAATATCTTTTTTTATTTATATGTGGGTCTTTATAACAATAAAAATAGTATGATCATGTTTTAAAACTGGTATATGGCTTTTGGTTAAAGGTTTTTGAGAGAAATTGGGGAAAAACTGTTGAACAGGGGTGTGGTGGCTGTTGGTTGGTTGGGGGAGGGGGTTGGAATTAAGGTTGTATTTTAACTATTTATCCTTTCAGAAGCACTAGTCAAGCATTGTATGTATAGGAGGAGATATGGGTACAGGAATGTAGGGGAGGAGGTATGTGTACAGGATGGGGTACAGTAATATAGGGGAGGATGTATTGGTACAGGAATGTAGGGGAGGAGGTATGGATACAGGAATGTAGGGGAGGTGTGGGTACAGGATGGGGTACAGGAATGTAGGGGAGGGGTGGGTACAGGAATATAGGGGAGGAGGAACGGGTACAGGAATGTAGGGGGGGAGGTGTGGGTACAGGAACGGGCATCTTGAAAAAATGTCTATCCTAACCTGTGATTACTCCTTTGTTTTTTTTTTTGTCTTCGTCCCTTTTGTTTTCCGGAGGTTAAACTTCCCGTTTCATTAATGCCCATTTTGAACAACCACGTTTCTCCTTCCAGTATGATCCTATTCTTGCAAAGAGTTCTAGGGCAGGGGACAACGTAAGTGATACCTGCATGTATAACCCTCCGATATCATCCTCAGCATTTTGCATTCTGCAGCAACCCATTATTAACCCAGCATCTCCATCATTCTGCCATTATTTATTTTATCCTAATCTTAAAAAAATTGTAACCTACAAAATTGTGTTTTAACCAAACAGGGACGAAAATATGGTCAAATTATTTGGTTTGTATTATTTGTTAAATCTGTAACATATATACATATAGGAATATGGTATGAAAGCCATCAAATTTTTTGGTGTATTACTTGTTGCAGATGTTAGAAAATTGCATTGTGTTGTACAAAATAAAGCAAATTCATTCCATGATTGACTTTAACTTGTATCCCACACTGCAACATTCTAACCAATTGTGACCATTGTAGAAAGAAAAAATAGAGTTATCAGACTTGTTCTTAAAGTGGAAGGAATAATTCTTTGTTCTGACATGGTGGCATAAGTAGGATTAATGTATACTCCACCATTACTACTACACCGTTACTACTTATGAAATTCAATTTGCTTAGAGATTATATGACTGATGTAAATGCATACATATGCATTTACACTGGTAGCAGCAGTGGGATATGTCATTCAACGCCTCTAGTGTAGTATATGTAGTATATATAGATGAAGTACAGCTATACATGGTGGCAGCAGATTAATGGTATAATCCCATCCTAAGATTAAAGGTCTTGAATTTTACATCATATATTTTTGATTGAATAGAAGCAATAGCACTGTCATTGCTATATTAATTGAAATACTACAGTAGTTTAGATCTCAACCCACATTTATTACAATTTCATAATGACTAACTAGGTGATGGACACTTTCTTGGTAGGCAATGATATCCTTCATTACAATACATTCCATTAGATGTTACCACTGGCAGAGTAACAAATAATCACCTGTTAAGGTAAACATCTTCTCTTTGATTTGCAGGTCACTTATAACCTAAATAATCTGAAACAACAACATGGAGGACTAACATGGCTTTTTATCAGTCTCACTAAACAGTAGTTGTAGAATGCAAACATAACAGGGTGGGGTTGCACGTAGAACTACTGAAAATGGAAACAATTCTATGAAGAATGAAAATTGATATATTTAGTACCAAATTAAAATTAAGGTATTGTACCTTGAGAAAAAAAAAACATGTTTATGATATTTGCAACCCCCTCCTGTAATGTGCTATAAATTATATATTTTTTAATATAAACTGTAGTGGTAACATGTCATTTTGAATTAATTTGGGTACTCTTTTGTACATGAGACAAGCTTTGTAAACCTTTATAATTAATATAGCAATATAGTTGTTCACTTAAGGAGCAAATGCTATTAGACAAATAACCTTTTCATCTCAATTCATTGCAACTGATGTAGATATGCAGTTCAAATCCTATTTTGGAAAATTTTGGTAGCAGAAGTGGGATATGTTGCTGGATGTCTGCTGTATAAGTTTGAACATGATATCCATATCACCTCTACTTCAAATAAAAATAGCATAGCTTGGTCCCTTTATGGTCATGAAATTAGTAGCCCTGTTCATCACTTTGAACATTCATTGCAACTGAAGAAGATAGGCTGCCAATATTGGTAAATATTGGTAGCAGAAGTGGGATGTACATGATTTTCACGAGTAGTAGTAATACTAACCCCTCACTAAGTGGTCACCAGAAGGCAAACTATACTCTTCATAGAAATTAATTGCAACTGATGTAGAAAGGCTTTAAAAACTATTTAGGTGTATAATATTAGATGATGACATGGTAAACAATTAGACCAAATTTTGCCTGTTGGATTTTAAAGGGATTAAAAATGTGAAAATGTAGAATTTGCCCATTAACAGGTTTGTATTAGAGGGGTGGGGGGGGGGGGTTAGAATTCAGTCTGAGCCTTTAATAGTTTTAATTAAGCTTTATTTAATCAGTTCACCCTATTTCCATTTTTCATAGTATTGTAATATGACAAACCTAATAATTCTAATAAAGATTAAACACTACTACTTGGTAACAATGGCATTCCAAATCCCCACCCTCCTGTCCCTCCATTCAATTGTCGGCTTTTCATTTTCACCAACCTTAACTGATCTACAATCTGGTTGCGTGACCATTCAAAGCTTGACTGTGTGCTCCCTTTGGTCTGACCCCCAAAAGTCCAAAACAAAATGCTTCCCACTTAATGTGAAACACTGAATTGTGCCCTTTACCCCCCCCCCCCCCCCCACTTCACACTCCCCCGGGCCATGATCATCATTTTTCATGATTTGCCTGTGGTGGACACATTTTCCTCATCGGCCTCCTCATGTTCATTATCTGAGTCTTCATGAACGGTGGGGTTTTGCTAATGTTAAAGTACGCAGTCATGCAAGTCTATAGGCCCTGTGCAATGCTAATTCACAATGAATTATTTAGAGTCATTAATGCCACTGGTAAAAAGGGCTGGTAAATTACGTTTGTCTGATCGTCTCGGACACCAGGCAACCAAAATCACTCTTTCAGGTAGTTCAATGAAAGACTATGCTAACACCAAATCCTAACAGAATTCAAAATGGATGGCTTGAGCTTTCATTCCTGTTAGAAACATTGTTAGGTTATGGGTTCAGTGGCTTGAGCCTTGTCAAAATAAATCTTGTAATGTGATGATTGCCTGTAACCAAAAACAAAAATAAATTGCAGACAACCAAATTTGGCCACTAGGTTGTCTGAAAACCAATCAATCAGAATCAGCCTTGTGCCACTAGTAAACACACATGACCACACCATGGCAGTATAATAGGAACTGCTGTTTATGGATAAACATGTCATCTGTTTCACTCAGTGCCATAACAATTTCCTTATATTTTAATATATTTTTGAAAAAATCAAAAAAAAAATCAAGGCACCAATTGCTTTCCAAAAGTGGGGGACATCTTCAAAAAGAGAAGTCTTGAAAAAAATTATGGTCTAAAAATTTTAAAACCAAAGACCAATTATATAGGGACAACTACAGAGAGACAACTATATAGGGACAACTACAGAGAGACAACTATATAGGGACAACTACAGAAGGACAACTATATAGAGACATCTACATAGAGACATCTACATAGAGACAATTATATAGGGACAACTACATAGACAACAATATAGTGAAAACTATATAGAGACAACTTAATAAAGACAACTACAGAGTGATGGGGAACCTTGGATTTGAGATATTTCACTAATAGTGGTTATAGCAGGAATTAAGAAGTAAAAGTTTGCTGATAAAGCTATTGACACTGAGAGGTTTGGTTAGAATTTCAGTATTAACACCCAGTCAAACTATATATGTATTAGACAATATATATCCTTCTCTGGTCCAACCCCCTTGCTTTAAATTTAAATGACACAAAAGTATTCAAATGAAATGCTTACTTAAAACTTGATTTGAAGAGTGCCCAGTTTGCACTGTCGGGTGACGTCAATTCCCTCCAGTCAGCTGTTTGTAATCAGCTGGCCAATCATGTTCATTATACCAATATATTAGTTATTGATGTGTGAGGTATATGGGACTGATATTACGTACGTTCTACCTGCCAGGAAGGATGTATATTGTCTAACACATATAGACCTGGTTTTATCATGAAATTCTCCTTAAAAACTAAGATTTTTTTTATCAACTTTATTGAAATTTCTTTGCCTGTTCCATTCTCTATGAAAGTGAAATTACATCTCTGAATGCTCTCTTCATTTTGGCATACTGTTCTATATAATATCATGCATAGCAGAATAACATGCTGCAGCGTATGGAGTTTGATACAGCATGTACGTATGCATAAATCTATATCATGCTAGCTAATGAGACACACACACACATATGTATGCTGTAAGTTACATGCACCTATGTAATAATAATAATACAAACTACAAATAAATATTTATACAACTTATCATCAATATTTACAACTTAATATAAATATTTACACCTTTTAAATATTACAACTTGTATGATGTCATGATGTCAAGATAAATTATCTCACCATGTCCACATAATATTGAAAGAAGTCGACTCGTCAAGATAAATTATCTTATAATAGAATAAGTCTGTTTTTTTTCCAGATTAATCAGTAGTCTCCTTGGATAGTTGTAACATCGAGTTGTAACATCGGCATAATATTTATCCAAATTCTCAATCTATAACTTTTTTTAATCTGCTTTGGTAGAGAGAAAGCAAGAGTGAGGGTTATATGTGCCCTTTGACCTTTACAGCCGTTGTTGTTTCTCTCATTTGCATATATACAATAAACCACTCACATCTTCAAGCATCCACTGTAATTTTGTCATCAGGGATTTGCAATAGTTTGAGTCTACTACAGCAAAGATAAATCATTAAAAAAAAAAAATTAATAATAATTAAAAAAAAAAACATATGCACATTAATTACTCTCTAAGCTACAGAATACAACTGAAATGGGTTGCTATCTACTGCAGGATTATTTGTAGGTATGGGGGGCTTGGGTTCCAGGAAAGTGCGATTGATGAAGCCAATACATATTTAAGCAGCATTGACACATTCAGAAATACTATTTGATGTGGTCAGGATTCAATCGTATCTATCGTCTTCCATTTCTGAATAATCCCTCAAAGCGAAATTTAATACAAATGGGGGAACCCGCCCCCCCCCCCCCCCCCGCCAATGAGGTAAGTCACTAATTTAATCCTGTAAAAGGATGTATTGCTGTGTTTTATTGGGCTGATCAACTCACCAAAATGTGCTTACTTTTCTGGTAAATAATTCCACCTTCACGGACAGATTTATACAAATTTTCCAACTAAGTATTTTTTAGCCGAAACTTTGTCATGTGTCAGCCATTTTGAATCTAGTCATGAAGTCGAGGTCGTTTTTCAGCTCCCACATCATGACTCCTATTCACAATTTCCTAATGGAAAGTCATCGGAAAGTTCTGAGTACGAATTTTGCAAACACAAACCCTAATGCAAAACAGATAATTCATTTCATTTGGACTCAAGAAAGTATAGAAAGACAAACAGGGCCACAAATACTGTATAATTATACTTTATGGAATAAATACACATTTGTTAACAAGATGTGTATAATTCAGTTAATGCAAAAAAATAAATTCTTTCAAAAAGTTTTGAAGCTGAAGAGTTAGCATTATCTCACCCTACAAGGCTTTTTGTTCATTTTAAAATGTATAGCAACAGCAAGTCCCTGTCAGTGATGACGCCAGCAAGGAACTTGTAGTGGCCCTCTACGATTACACAGAGAAGAGTCCGCGCGAAGTCTCCATGAAGAAGAACGATGTTCTTGTACTGCTCAACAGCGCAAACAAGGTCAGTGTCTCCATGTGATGACAAAGGATTTCCTGAAGAACACGTCTTCATTACTCAGGGGTGTGATAAGATTTGCCTCAATTTTTTGAATGCATTCAGTGATATGTGACATCAAATTTCATTTAAAGGTAAACAATTCTGGCCTCGAGTATGCTAGAAATTTTGCTAGACTTGTCATCTCAATTGCTGTTATGTATGGGCCCTTTCACCAATCACAAATTTCTTGGAGAAATCTGTGAAAGTTCTTTTGAGGCCAGGCTTGTATACCTTTAAAACAGTTCTTGACAATTCATGGATGTGTACAACACCCCAAACCCTACAATTGTCATTGATAACAGAAATAATTATCTTGGGAGGTTGGTGAGAGTTTTCCAAAATGGAAGAGATGGTCATCATTGGTGTAATTAAGTTTTGACAGTTCCTCTGCTTTCCAGGAATGTATTTGCACTGCTTCAAAAGATGGATTTGACTTTTTATCTCTCTTCTCAGGATTGGTGGAAGGTCGAGGTCCATGACCGTCAAGGATTCGTTCCAGCTGCCTACGTCAAGAAGCTTGATGCGGCCCAGTCTGCCTCCCAGCCTAACCTGGTGGAGGAGCCCAGCAACATCATGGCCAGACAAGACCAGCTGGAGAACCAGTATGTACCTCCCCTCCTCTCTGTTCACCATTAGACCCTCTCATCACCTTTTATGTGAACAAGGAATAGTACAGTGACTTTTGCCAGAAGTCTGTGTTTCTATCTACACTCACTACATTTTTGTCAAAACATGAACAGTGACAACTTCACTGATTTGGTGCCATATTCTTGTTCCCTCTTACATGCGTGAAGGTTTTTTGTAACTCCTTAATGGGCTTGTACATCATTTCACATCTATCAGAGATTCTGTTACCTAAAGGATTAGATGTTGTAAGCTGGACTAGCTATTATAAGTACATCAGCATTAACAGTCTCTCATAATATTGCATGCATGATGGGGTGTTGTATAAACAGACCTTGGTTGGCTTGTCCATAGTTCACACCTGATGTGTGTTGTTATTTGAAGGATTAGCTACGATTAGCTGTGGACTCTGGCTAGCTGTAATGGGTATATCAGTTCATACTATTAACACTCCCTCCTAGTGTTAACTACATGAGGAAATCTACATACCTTAATTAGCTTGTCTGTAGTGCTAGCCTGCTAGGAAAGATTTCTCTTAGAAGAATGAATATCCCTTGATGCTCCTATATCAGCCAATCCTGGTAACATGGTTTGAACCACTTAAGTTTAAATTAACTTTAATCTGACAAAGATACAAGTACACACAATGTGATCGATCACATTATTGGTTCCTTGCTGAAAGCAAAAGGAACCTATGCATTCAACTTGACGTGTGTGTGTGTGTGAGTGTATGCACGATAACTCAACAAGGAAATGATGAATCAATACCAGACTAGATGTGGGTGGATGGCCCATGTAGAGTAGATGGTGGTCTGTCATTGACAGGTACATGATCATGTGCAATTTTATGAATGGGAGGGGCTTATTTTAGTCGTAAACAGTAATATTAGGGCAATTATGGGCTACCATACAAACTGGTTGAAAATCCCAATTGGCTACAGTAATATACACTGTAGCACACACTTATGGAGATTTGGTCATTGAATTATTTTTGTTCTGTTTTG
>JAODFY010244402.1:0-16023 GCA_027580055.1 Paracaudina chilensis | reverse complement strand
AGTCCGAGTCCGGCAAAGCGTGACTCGAGACCGGTCTCGAGTCCGAGACCGGTCTCGAGTCCTCCAGCACTGGCATTTGTGCGTGGGGGGGGGGGGTGGTATAGGCGTACGAGGCAGTGGCAGTCTTTCACCACCACCCAAACATCTGTGATAAATGTTAAAAAAAAAAAAACGGGCACAACTTTTCAGTGTAGCAAAACTTACCAAAAGTAACACTTCAATGAGGTTCTTTTGCAAAATCTGAAACACTTCCATTGGACGTTTCTACATTGTATCAACTTAAAATGCAGTTATAAACACTACACCAAGACAATTTTACCTCGATGTACATCACTGGCGAATCTTTGGGTTTTGCATGACACGTGAATTTCCTACGCGCTACCCAACCTTTAATGAAAATTCTACAGTTAAATATTTGCCAGAATATTATTTCCAAATTGCAGTGCGACCAGAGTCTGATATGATAACATAAATACACCAAAGTGGTTTGCGCGCTTTGCACACTAATGCTGTGCCTTTTAGGTTACCCAACTAATGTTGGTCTTTTGTCGGGACTTAAGTTTATATATAAGTATGTGTGTCTACAAGTATCTAGCATCCAAATTCAAATATCGTTTTCCGTTCTCAAGATATCAATGTTTGAAAGGTGCACTTTCAGGCTACTTTTTTTTAGAAAAACGATTGGACGTAAATCTTTGACGACATCACAGTGCCACCACAAGTTCACTGTTCATTTTCTTGCAATATTTATATACATTTGTATTATGTGTTTATCACAAGTGTAAGAAAAAAATACAAAAGATTATTGGCTCCTAGTGGTTTAAATTATGAAGAAATACAAAAGATACACACTCCTGGCAGCCTGGTAACCCTTTCATTATAATCTTAATCGAAAAAAAATTCACCCTCCGTAAAGTTTCGCTGAGAGTGCACCTTTCAAACATTGATATTTTGAAAAAAGATATTTGGATGCTGATTGCAGGTTCCTGTAGACATTGTCCTCATTCACATATAAGCCAAAGTTGTTAGTTGGGTTTAAAAAAATCTTAAAAAGTTGACCGCCTTTTACTTACATATTAATTTTAATTAAATTTTATTTAACTTAACTCTATTACACTTGCCTGTGAAGTAATTATTACTGGGACATCATCCTAGTATGTATATCTTATTTGTGTCAGCTGAAATTTGGGTTTTAACTGCATGCGTACTAATGTGTGGTATAGTAAGGAAACAAATATCTATATTATCCTTCACAGATCTCCCTGGGAAAGCTGAAGAATTCCAACACCCTCTGAATGGGACCCAGACCTCAGTCAACAGTGTATCAGTGACAACATCATGGCTTACAACCGATTTCCCAGAATCGGTTGTTCACCAGTACAGAGAGGTCGGGTCTCTTGAATGGATTAGCTCAGAGAGCATACCTAGCGATCATAATATGTACTTCCTGGGTGACCTCGTGGTAGGTATAACCTTCGAACCTTCGAACATTTACCTAACTCGTCGCGGAGTAAGTGTTCCTCTTGCCATGAAATAACAAAATCCGAGCGATCTGCGGGAAAGTATTGCAAGAACAACATATTTCCAATAACATTAGGAGTCCCGACGAATTGGAAACGCGCACGTATAGGCTTGGAAAGGGCACACCCTTGGAGTGAGGGCACGTGTACTCTGAATTCCCCGGTTACCTCTGAATTCCCCGGTTACCTCTGAATTCCCCGGTTACCTCTGAATTCCCCGGTTATCTCTGAATTCCCCGGTTACGCAGCCCCTGCTCTCAGCGTATTATCTGTATGTCGAGATCCATCACTCTCATGTTAAAGCAATCATTAGGGTTTATTTTTAACAATATTGTTATCCTTAAACTACACCATAATGCATAATAGTGTGACAATGTGTGAAAGATTAATAATTGGCAACAAAAGGTACCGATATTCTTCAAAAAGATGAATAATGTGTATAACGCCTCGGAAGGTGACATTACCCACAGCGTAAGTTTGAATAAATTCATGTTATGGTAGAACATGTGTAACACTATTTCAACTCTTGGATATGCGTTGGATCATGACAATTTTATTCGCATCGCTCACATGTATATATAAGGTAGGTTCCATCTACTGACGGACATTCCATCAAATCTTTGGTAAGAGAAATCTTTAAACGATTTAGTGATAAAAATGAAACCGTCTACGTGCCTCGTGGTATTAAATTTATTTAAAAAAAAATATCCCAAATGCTTTTGTTATCCATATCCGTGCAAATCTGACAGTCTTTCTTTGTAATTAATATCAGTGTACGATTACGAAAATTGACTTTATTGTGTATGTTTTATTATGCGACAGCCTGACACGCTTTACGAAGTACGTCTAGAATTGAGCTTTACCGACGGAAATACGTTATACACCGAGCCACTGACAACGTCGACGTGCGAGACCGGATTCGCTGGCATCGAAAACTGTGATACATGTAAGTCACCAATGCCTAAGATTGACATTTCCTGGATGGTATAATCAAATGATGTCATAGATATATTATCTGGGAAGGGACCTATGTAGGTCCAAAGTTTAAGGTGTCCCCTCACCCCAGGTTTTTAACGGAAATTTCAGACTTAACATTTATATATAAGCATTTGGTGAAGAAAAATTAATATTTTTATATTACATTATATTATGTTATATATATATATATATGTTATATTTTATATGTTTTATTTTATATTAAATATTATATAAAAAATTGTCATGCGCTAAATTCTGGTGCTTGGCTATATGGGTAAATTGTGCTGTTGACAAACAGGACACAATAATTATAATTTTTCAACGTAACATTTATAACCTGTTTTATTTGTAGATTACGGAAATACGAGTGCCTATGACGTCAGTTTGAATTACACACGCAGCACTTCAATCATATTAGAATGGGAGATTAAAATAAATCACACCGGTAGCACCATCGAATATAGGTAATACAAATCTCATGATGCACTTCTACAAATACTTCAATTAGTTGACTTTGGGTATTTCGTTCGAGTCATGCTCAAAATGTAATACCTATTATTTGATTTTTCAATATCTATGATTTTTTTGGTTTGTTCTCAGAACATCATTTCTCTGCATATATAATCACATGCACTAAACATTCTACTTTTGTCTCTCGTCTCTCAAGGGAATTCGGTTCTCAGGTATGGTTTAGATCACAACTAATCCCATTTCCTGAAAAATCAGGAACAATTGAATCCCTGGCATCAAACACGAACTATGAGATGAGATTGAGAACCGAATTTGGAAGTCTTGGCCGCCGCCGTAGGGAGAGTGACACATGCGATGGATGTTCATACAGCGTTGTCGTTAATGTTTTGACCTGTTCCCCGACAGCAGAGGGCCTTAACTGTGGTATGTAAAACCAAGTACCGGGCAATATTCTGAGCACAGTTGTAGACAAGGATACCACACCAGGTTGATGATTCAAGGACATACACGGTATTCAAACAATCAAATGGAATAGTGTTTGGTTAAATTCAATGTTATCCACGTAGGTTAAGACTGCGGAGTGGTTGTTTTTTAATCATATAATGATTGTAGTGGGATTACTGTGTGGGTCCTTATAAAAACAACCCTCACACCCAGTATTCTAGAAATCTGCTAGGCTGGTCAGCTCATTTTGTTGTTATATACGGGCTGTGTCCAATCATAAATTTCATGGGGAGGTCTGTGCCATTCACTTTGGGGCCAGAATACCAGTCGCCGGCGATGATTTAGGACTAAAAGGAGCATATTGTATTCTTGAGTACATCTAGAGTAGATGTACTTTACCTCAATGTAAACAATCGTTATTAGCAAGGTACTAGTAGCATATACATTCAAGTTATATTCTTGTTTGAATAACAAGCGAACGCTGTATTGCTGGAAGTTTTGAAACCCAATTAAAAAAATCATCACAATAATATGTTCCTTCATGTCATCATTATATTATTTTCCAAAATTATGGTCATTTGGACACAATATTTACACACTGTACCACGCCAGTTATAGGTTGATTAAGAAGAATAACAGAGGAAGCAAACACATAATGAATTAAAGTGTCGATTGACATGCATAAGAAACACGTTATAGGAATACAGAAAATATGAAGAAACCTAGAATTCACGAAATACTGAGAGATAAAAATGTTTAAAATGTCGCTTGAACAGTTTGATCATATCGGGATTTTCGACTCATGCAATTGTCTTACTTTAACTAACGTCTGCTAAAGGGTCGTTTGAGACCAGTTGAGCACTTATATATAATAAGCCAGTTCATGGTTGTGAAGTGTAGCGTATGTTGGGTAATAAATAAGGATACGAACAAGGCACACAAATGCTAATCACACACATGACCGTATAGGATACGTCATTGTTCAGTAAGAATACAAAGAATCAGGGAGTTACTACCCATCATTGCTACAGACGGAAAATCAAAGTTACGTATCCTTCTGTTTCGTATTATTCTTATATAGCAAAGTAGGGTTATTAAACAATTTGTTCGTAGTTTTACTCAATTACGGCAATAGCGCGTGCGTTATCGGAACGGTGAACCGTGGTTGTTTGTGCTATATACTTGTCGTTGTGAGAATTGTGTATTGCTTGTAATGAGGGGCCCAATTAGCAAATGCGACTTTATTGCAATTATTTGTTTATAAGGATTAATTATAGCTATTAAATATAATTATTTTAAACAAATCCTGCTCTTACAGAGGAAGAAGTAACGATAGAACCACAGCCAACGATTGAGCCATCTGCTGGAATTGGTAAGATTTTTCTGAATTTATGTAAAATTACATCTTTAAGTTAATATTCACTATTTTGTTTTTATCGGCGCCATAAATTTAATGGTAATGTGATATGTAGTATGATATAAGTTTCAGTATCAATCTGGTCTACTTATAGAATGCTTTCACGCATATAGATGGGAGAATTACGTATACAATTGCGTAAATAAATGCTTATAGTGGGAAGGATTGTGCACAATGATGTGGGTATTACTTTAGTTTAGCGACTTGGTTATTGCTTTAGTAATGGACGATATACATTGGTTAGTTACACAAATTAATAACAATTCTTGGGTAGCATCCACTTTGGCGATACCAACAGTGATATCTGTGCCTCCAGCCCTCCTGGCCGTAATGAATACATGGTTGAATAGTATATATTTCATTATTGGTGAATGAAGGATTAAGATAGAAATAGAATATTGAAGTTTTTTTTTAAATATACATCACATATTGAATGTAGATTACCCCTCATTATTGGAAATCGTGAATCCCCCTGCTAGGACTGAGTACATCCGAATGACAAACAAAATTAAGAATGAACAAAACAAACCGTTGCCTGCTCCAATTATGAATCTTCAAATATATCCAGTTGAAACATTAGAGAGAAATCCCTGTATCTTAGCAATATACAAAATACAACTGTTTAGCCTTTTTAGAAAATGTAGCTCTTTTTTTGCGTCTCATCAACGACACGTACGACCAATATCATATTGGACTGGTAGATGCACCATGATGTGTAGATGTGCCTTATTGGTTTTGGTATCCATATCATGAATAGTAATGAGTCATGGAAGCTACAGATAACCTCTTGCATGGATCAAACACCAGGTCATTGTTTGGGCGTAAGGCACTCAAAACAAAAGTCACAGGTATTCTCTCAGCTGGACTAATAAAAAAGAGGAAAAATTACACTAAGTGGTGAAAGTCCCATTACAATTTACTTTCATTTGCAGGCAGATGTTGAATCTCTGATGACAATTTATAAACACAAAAGCAACTTTATATTTCATAGTTTCATGTGTGCCATGGTGATAAGAGAGGGCAGATTTTTTTTGTTCCCATGTTTTGAACATTTAAATGAACAAAAATTTAAGTAACTTCACAATTGTATGTCCTTATACTAAATTAGTAAAGTTTTATGGCATGGGAAACACAAAACGTATTCGTTTTCTGGTTATATAAATGTAAACAAAAATTGAAGTCTACAGGCTAATACCTGTTATATATTTTTTCGTGTTTAACCTTATTTTAATCAACATTATTTTACTGTCACCAAACATTTTTATTAATGATTGTATATATGTATTTATTGCATATTAAAACTGTGGTCTCCAGTACGCCAACCTAATATAAGTAATGTTCGCATGTGTTGTGAGTAAGCCACAAAATATCTCGCGTATTGTCATCAGTAGTTACAGTTTTAACACTGGATATCCGAAATCTCAATATTGTTTTAATGGGAGTAGACATTTTAACGTTAACTGTTGTTTTTTCATCTAAGCGAAAAACAATAAATGAAGCAACTAGGTTTGATTGTTTCGAAGGTTCAAAATTAAAAACGTTTGAATTGCATTTTTTACATTTTGGGAGGAATTTGACCCACTGTCGCTGCTTCCCCAATACAATGGTCATCCATTTATCGTTTAATTGATCTCCATGTGCTCCATCCCCTTTAACTAATTTCCATTCGTTTCCTTTTATTTCACAGAATGGTGGATAATTCTTCTCGTTCTTCTTGCTCTTCTGTTGCTGTTACTGATCCTTATACCCCTATTCATTTGGCTCAAGAACAAATGTTGCAAGTAAGCTTCTTTTTTTTTTCATTTTGGCTATTTAATTGTTACTGTAGCAATATTCATGGGTGAAACTGCTTTGCCCCCTCCCTCATGGTTAACCTAATGATATTGATCATTTCCATATTTCTATATCAATTTTATGAGGTGCGGCTGCAACGTTTGTCAAATCGCATGTTAATTAACAAATATACCTACCTATCTCGATCCAAAATATCAGCCATCCTAAGTTGTACTTCCAGCAAACACCAATATTTTTCTCTCGCAGAGATGATAAATATGATATTGACATGCCGATGACTGACGTTGATGCGGAAAAAACCTTCGACCAAACCGACGGTGTCCAAATAGACAACCCAAACTTTATCGACAACCCAAACTTTATCGTCTCTCAAGAGGCAGTCATGTACTTCGATGCGGAATCCATTAATTCATCAGTAATGGGCTACCATAACGTCGGGATGGAATTGAACGCGGGCGGGTCGGCGACTAACTCTCATGTAGATAGTGGCTTCTCCGCCGATGGTTCCGGCCCATCGAACACGCATCATGGCTCTGTTGATAATATTATACCATTTGAGTCCGAGAGTGGTAGCACGACTCACAGTGGCGATGAAATGTAATGCCACCACCAATATTCTGATGTTTCATAACAATATCCTGTGCACAAAACTCAATTCAATTTTCGAATTCGAACTTTAACTTTTCCAAACATTGACCCTTTCTTTATGGAATAACGTGCAATGATATAACGTGAAATATCATTGGTTTCGTTTATCAACGTACCCTTACACAGGACATGTCTTGGCTACAATTAAGCCCATGCATTCTAACAGAGAAACTGCCACATTATAAATTTAAGTTTGGTTCTATCAACTTCAGGTTTTAATTTGTTTTCATATTTCATATAGTCAAGTATATCTCCCAGCAAAATGACCTGCAATATTAGTAGAACTGTCATTTAATGAAGAAAAAAAACTGACATTCCATTGTTGATAAACTTTATGCCCGAGTGAACAAACCACAAAGGAAAGTTCAATTTTCTTCAATGCTATACGAGGCTTGATACACTGATGATATGCACTAAGACAACTTACAAGCTATTTAAATCGTTGCATGAAACGTCTTTATTTGAAAAACAAAACATCTCAATAATAATTGATTTCACTACATAGCATTGCTGTAAATTGCTGATTTGCATTTAATATACAAATAGATGATTAGATGCAGATGTCACGCCAAAATGGTTATGTAAATGCTAAAAACAGACTTTGTTCTGCATTACTTCATTATTTAGTAAAAATATATCATTGTACCTATAATAATTAAATAAAAAATATACGAAGTAAATTTATGCACCTATTTATCTTTGCTAAATTAGTAATCATTTTATAATAAAGGGAAATTTACATTGAGAGGTATTGAATATTACAAACGTATGAGGTATACTACTTAATTTTGCTCCAGTGTGTTGATTGAATTTTGTACTGGTATCATAAACTGGAAGTACATAAACTCTAAGCAATGATTGCTAGTTACATTAACAGAAATATAGTGTTGATGTCATATTTGATAGTACTGTATTATTTTGTAGGCCCGAATTGAATAATCTTTCTTTTGACGATTTCGCAATAGTGTACTATTTTTTTACCTGTTCAATCAGTTCATTCCACTTTCTAACTGCATTTTCCATTCTTATTATTGTAATGATGTATATTTAGATATTTTACATGTTAATGACAAAGTAAGTGACAACTGATAATTTTAACAATTATTTAGAAAATCTTTTATATTTTGTTATTTATGGATTGTTTTTAATTTCACTCTACAATTACCAAAGGAAATTCTTTCAAAACAGAAAATAAAATTAACTTGAACAATATATGTTTCATTTTGTATTCTTTCTGATAGCATTGAGATGAATATTTGCCTTTAAATGTGTGTGTGTGTGTGTGTGCATGTGTATGTATGTGTGTGTGTGACACTTGAGATTGTAAACACGATATCTCAAAAAGTAGAGGTGGAATGATATCATACTTGGTATGTATGATGGCCATAATGAGTACATGATTGGTGGTCATATCGTGAATATTAATGACGGGGCGGGGCTTAAAGTAAAATTCCTAAAATGTCAATATCTTTGCAACGGTATTTCCGATCTGCTTCATACTTGGCATGGCGATGTAAGATTTGAGTGGTACATTTTCCCATGACAGTTAAATTTCATCTAATTAATATTTTATGAGTCGACGGGGCTAATACTAAATCGCTCAAAATAGCTTTTAAACACGATATCTCAAGAAGGTGATGTTGGAATGATATCATAATTGGTATCAATGTTGGCCATAATGAGTACATGATTGTTATTGTTTTTGGTGGTCATGCCGTAAATATTAATGAAGGGGCGGGGCTTAAAATAGAATTCTTAAAATATCAATATTTTCGCAACGGTATGTCCGATCTGCTTTATACTTGGTATGGTGATGTAAGTTGATGAGTGGTACATTTTCCCAAGTCAGTTATATTTCATCTAATTAATTTTCATCAGTGTAAGGGGCTTAATGCTAAATTGCTCAAAATAGCTTGTACACACAATATCTCGAGCAGGAAAGTTATAAATATTGAATTATTGTCATATTCAACTCTTATATGCTCCATGATTAGTAGATGTGCCTCATTGTTATTGTTCTCCATGACAGGAATATTATCGAGTGGCCAGGCTTATAATTTTTGTCAATGTCAATATTTTCATATCACAATGAAATTTGTAACTAAGGTTAATAAAATCTCATCAATGGCATCGGAACCACTATGCCTTTTGATTTTCATGCAATTTTCAAAATATAATGTGACCTAGTTAAACGCCGCATGGAGTTGGCAAGGTGTAATACATATATAGCCTACAAAGCAAAATGTAGAGGAAAAATTTTATTTTTGTAAAAGGACCGTTAATTTTTTCCATTACTTAAAAAATAATAAAACTTATGGTAATTTTATGGGTGGGTCCAATCCAAAAGATTTGCCATTTTAGGAAACATATCCCCGCCGTACCGGGGTACCGTATTTAACGCAAAAGGACAAAATTTAACAACAACAACGTAAATTTAATTGATGATGACTACAGTGATAGGCATAATTACATATAATAACACGAGGGCAAATCATGGAGTTGCATATCTCATTGCATGCATAAAACACGTTGCACTAAGGTTATAATAAGGTTACATATTAGGTGCCACAAAATATCTATAAAAAAAAACAGTTATATAACAAACAAAAGTTTGACAAAGCAGGATTCAGTTTGCTGAATTATTCCATTTTTGGGACCAACTTATTGACACAAAACACGCCATTCCTTGTTTTCCCTTACTTTTATTTTGGGTCACTACGATTGCAACTGTTAAATTGTGGAATTTCCCACTTTTTTCTACAAAAACTGCATTTTCCAAAAAAATAAATGCCTTTTAACTCTTGCTAAGTATTTTTGGTTGTATGTTTCAATGTTTCTTATCAATTCCTATTTTAATTGTAATTCATAAAATATAAGCATGCAAACTGCTCTCAAAATATTGACTACCTAGGTGTTTGGTTTCATTTTTTTCAAAGTCAGATGATGTTAGTTGATCATGTTAAGACCTACATTATTGCATTTTCCTAATTTTGAGCCAAAAATTGCCTTTTCTAACAGAAAAAATACTTTTAACCAAAATTAACCCTTCTATATATATTGTGGAACAATTATCAATATTCCTTGTCATTGGGACACTTCCAGGTAGATTTTGAAGCCAAACAGGACGTAGGGTGTTAACTTGAGCCATTTTGTAGCCCAAATTATGTTCACCTATACACCAAAAAACTGTTTTTAAATCCAAAGTAACCCTTCTTATATCTTGGTAATATTTTCAATCATTTGTGCACAAATAGCAAGACCTAAATTGTTGCCTTTTTTTTTACCACCAATTTTTTTTATCTCAAATCTAACCTTCCCTAGGTATTTTCATAACATTATTCATAACAATTTCCTAACAATAATTTGTGTCATTGCATGGACGTCACGTCACATGATGTAAATTGATCAAATAGGATCTAAATAGTTGAATTGTCCAATTATGAGGCCAAAAGTTGCATTTTCACCCAAAACGTCCTTTTAACCCAAATAAAAAAATTCTATAATATGTGCCATTCAAATCATCCATGATGAATTTGGATGTTATGTGGTGTAAATTGTATGATATGTGGTGTAATTACATTTGTTCACACAAAAGAAATTTTTGACCCAAAATTACATCTTTTTTAAATTTTGCATCTTTTTTTAATTTTGAGAACATTTTTGAATACTTTGTGCAATTAGGACTTCTGGTGAAGTGGGAAGCTATAAAATATACCAAATAGGTCCTAAATTGTTGAATTTCCAATTTGGGTCAACCGTTGCATTTTCACCCCCAAAACTGCTTTTTTAACCCCCAAATGAATCATTCGTAGGCATTTTGACATTGTGCCACTGGGACTCTTCCTGGTAAATTTAGAAATTATACGATGTAAATTGACCAAATAGGACCGAAACTGTTGAATTTTCCCAATTTGGGGCCTAAAATTGTATTTTTCACCCAAAAACTGTTTTAACTTAAGATTACCCATTCTATATACTGGCAACATTTCACTAATTTGTGCCAATGGGATAATTCCTGGTGAATTTGGAAATTATGCGCTCACCAAAATCTGTTTTAAACCAAACATTAAACATTCTTAGGTATTTTTACTATATTTTTCAATAATTTGTGCCACTATTCCTGGTAGATTTGGAAGCTATAAGATATACCTTGAAGTTTTTTTTCCTTTTAACAACCGCCACCCCCGAGCACCTAGGCTGACTTTATCATAGGGTAAACCTGACTTGTCGCTACTGACCACACCGACCGTTTTCATAGCAACCGTTCTCCCATTGTGACAATGTCATATATAGCACTAACATCAAAGTGACTACAATATCTCATCTGTCCCTACGGGCTACTGATGGAATATTACGATTATGACGTAATATTCCATCATTGTTATCTCAATCGCTTTTTAAACCGTGACATGACAAAGTAATATATTCTTTTGCATTCTATTTTTTTTTTCAAATACAGCAATAATAACAGCAAATATTTCCAACTTTTCAAAACAATAAGGATTTGTATTTAAAAACATAGCTAACATATTATACAGTATACAATCATATCAATTTATTATTTCTACACTCTAATTAATTTAGCCTTAATCAAGTTCACATATATATTTCCGTGATCCAGTATCTGGTTGGTCAATACAAGAGCCCGTGTGAGGCCCACCGTGTAAATTCCATCATTATTCCATTAACATTTGTCAATGTAAAGCCCAGTGTCCGCGAACGGGGAACCCAACATACGATAGCCCACCTACAACCCAACATATACCCAAATGGACCCCATCCATATAAACCAACTTTAGCCCGTGTTACACGTGCTTAAATTTAACCCATACGGGCCCTGTCGTAGTCATCATGCCATTGGCCCATGAACATGTGGCAATACAACATGCACACCGGGCCCATGTGGCCCTAACCGTAGTATTCCATCATTAGCTCATTTTTTACATATAAAGCCATATATACACATGATAAGCCTACATATCATAGCCCACACATAAACCACCATATCCCAAGTTGACCTCATCAATAATATAAACTAACATTGGCCTATGTTATATTGAACCCAGCATAGCCCATAAGGGCCCCATCTGAATAACCCCGTCATCGGCCCATGAACATTTACCCATATAACACGCTCCTAAAGCCCATATGGGCCGCACCATAATATTCCATGAATTAACCCACTCACTCTTGCCAACATAAATCCATTAACTGCCCTTGTAGCGCACCACAACTGTACCCTCGCAGATTACCCCGTGCAGTTTTCCCAGGGGAAATTGTAGCCTACAGTGAATTTTCCACTTAGGTGTATTTTGTGCAACATATCCATTGTAATGTAGCTGAACATATATAATTGCTCTGAGCATTTAGAAAACGCACTTTATTAAAATTTGGCTAGAACCGAACGGATTGATGCTTTCCTTTCTACGAACAAGTTATCAGCACATACATACATACATCAGAATTACGTTAAAAAACGCCTGTAACCAAATTGTATCCTATAATACGACTGTTACACATCATCATCATGCAAGCATATGTAATGTTCCATTGCATGATGAATCTGATCCCTATACTTGACCATGAATTTCTTGCGATAGTGTAATACAAATATATATAACTGACAATATGTTTATATACCAAGAATAATAATAGGTATTACAGGAAAACGATGAAAAACGTTGAAATCCACCTTTTTCTGGCGCATTTCCTGGAACGACTAGGTAATTCCTAGCGTGTTATATATTATTGTGTATATTAATTTTTCAGTAGGTTCTGTATTATAAACATCATGGTATACATTAAAAATATTCATATTCTTAATCGAAACTGGAATATTCAACACTTCCACAAGTCTACCCTGCTTAAACGTTTATTCTGTACATTGCATTTTCATGCATCAATTGATATTTGTGTGTCTCACTCATCACTATCATGTTTTTCTTTATTGCTGTTGTGCAAATTCTTGTAGTATGCATTGGGCGATCACCAATCTCTGTATCTCGTTCGTTCCTTCGTAAATCTCTGTGATCCTGGCGTCCCTGTAATGTCTCTCGGCGGGCATATCTTTGACGTAGCCCATTCCTCCCAAAATCTGTATGGCCTGTTTACGAAAGACAAATACAAACTCTTAGAAAGATTTTTGCCGTCTGCATGTTTATGAAAGACAAATACATTTGTTAGACAAAATATGTCTGACATGGTTATAAAAGACAAATTAAATGGTTAGAAACATAACATCTGTTTACGACCTGTTTATGACCTGTTAACGACAGGAAATAAAATTGCTAAAACAGACAATCTCGGTGAGGTATTGGCCTGTTTACGAAACACGAGTAACTTGTTAGAAAGATTATATATGGCGGATTTATGAAAGACTTAATTGGACAAGGACGTAACCTTGGGAAAACAAGTTTTCTGAATGGTCGAGACAAACTGACGAAGAACCTACCTGGTGTGAAATGTAGGTAGCTGCCTCGGAGGCGAAACACTTAGCCATCGCTGAGTCCTGGGAATAAGATACGAAAAAACACATATTTACTCTGTTCGTTATTTAATTAAGCGCGTAGCAAATTTACGTGAATTCGTGTGTCACGCTAAAAATTTATGTTCGGTATAAACAATTAGGACTTGTTCGAATGATCGAATTGACCATCATGCACTGCTGTTCAGAAGAGTAGGCTATATTGCGGTTATATGCCTACAGAGTTCTATAATAATCAATTCTTGCAAGTTTGCAAGTTTTATGACATATCATGTGATATCATATCAGTAAAAATTAACGGATGATTTGATATTGGCTGTGAAATGTAATCCTGACCATACATTGGTAGGCCGCCTACATGGTATGCTCGAACGTTATTACGATTATAATTGTTTTTACTTTAAGCCTAAGGGCGGATGAAAATACAAGCGGATTAGAAAGGCACTGACGAAATGACCTGTAAAAATAGGTTTTAAATATTTTTAGACACTCCCCCTCTGGCTACGTCCTTGTGGTAAGGTTTATTTATCGTTGATACATGTTAATATACAAGGCATTGTACTCCTTTCATGTCTATACTGAGCACCAAGAAGGACTTCAGTTCTATTTTTTGTGTCTCGGCATGACTCGGTTGGGATTCGATCTCCCAACCTCCCGAGTGCTATGTGAATCGACTAAAAGAAGCATGTAGAACGTGTAGAAATATCTTCATATGCTCACCTTGCAGAATATGTGAATATGTAGTCCACAAAGCGAGTGTTTACGCAAGGTTTGACGGTGGAGAATCATGATCATGGTACTTATATATTTTATACAAATCCAACAATAATATTCCAAACTGCATATATAAAGACGATCTGCTTCCTTCAGTATCACAAATGATCTATATTTTGTATTGACTTTTCTCACCTTTGAAAACGGAAGTCCTGCATCTTTCAACATGGCGGCCTTGTAAGTGAGCAGTCTAGCGGCCTCGAGTCTCATCTGCATGTTGGCCAGCTTCATCTGGATGACCTGTAGACTGGCGATGGGGGCACCGAAGGCTTGACGTTGCATTGCGTATTCCACAGCGCATTCCAGCGCCGCCTGTAAACCAACGTATAGAATATAGTGACGGTTAGCCGATCAACGCGTCGGCTCTAATTTTAACGTAAACATAGATGAACAGAGATTAATCAAGTTTTTTTTTCTTTTTGAACCATATTCCACATGGCAACATACCTCACCCAGTGCCTTACATTAGAATTGTCACCGATTATTAAGCTGCTAAACCACAATTTTCAGCTGACTATCAATTTACAACCAGGAATCACATCATATGGTGCCCCAGAGGTTTGGAACTTATAGTAAATGTGTTTTGCCAGACTGAAAATAAGTTGTAGATTAATAATCGGTTGACTATCCAGTTTTAATCTTTTTGTTTCGCAATTTGTGGAATGTAAGATTAATATTGATTGAAATGTTCACCCTGTTTTACTTTATGCGTGTAACTAGTACAGCGCAACGCGAAGGCCATGTATTTAATTTGGTATACACGAATACTAGCATTTGTATCACGTAACTTAAAAGACGTTATGAGTGCAAAGGCGTTCCGTGGAAATGTTTGTATATTATCAAAACACTAACAGCCACACGGTCGAACCTACGCACCACTGCCGCACATTCCCCATCCCCAATGTCAAAATTGTACGGAAGTACTCGCGCTTGTCACATTCATATGACAACTCGATTAATGAATGAGAGAAACGAATATGATGATTTTCCACTTTTCAATGACAGATGTATAAAATGGTGGCGCTTTACAAAAACCAAGACCAAGATGATAATTATATAATGGGTATATTTACCAAACGCAAAATGGCCGATTGTGCCTTTATGGAGGCGAAATAGCGGGACAGATTTGTTTAAATTAATTTATCAGTTGTAGGCCTACTGAGAATGTGACGCTGTACTAGTAGGAGTGACAATCACTAACAAGTACCGGTACGTAACACACAGTCGCTTTGTGATATTATCTACGCGCCACGTATGTATAGATTCATCAGTCTATCATCACATAGACCAATTGTCATAATAATATGTACTGCACATATTTTGATCTTAGTTGATTTTAATTCGTTTACAACGAGTATGCAATGGAAACGTATAATACCATGAAACCAGTGGTGTCGTCAGGGGGGCGTATGGTGTGGTTGGGGTACGCCCCCGTGTTTCCCAAATGGGATTTGTGATATTGATAAAAAATAACTTAGACTTACTGATGGCCC
>JAODFY010244291.1:0-16025 GCA_027580055.1 Paracaudina chilensis | reverse complement strand
AGTGTGTGGTGTAGTACTATACTAGTAGTAGTATTACACAGCATAGTTATTGTACATAGTGTGTGGTGTAGTACTATACTAGTAGTAGTATTACACAGCATAGTTATTGTACATAGTGTGTGGTGTAGTACTATTCTAGTAGTAATATTACACAGCATAGTTATTGTACATAGTGTGTGGTGTAGTACTATACTAGTAGTAGTATTACACAGCATAGTTATAATACATAGTGTGTGGTGTAGTACTATACTAGTAGTATTACACAGCATAGTTATTGTATATAGTGTGTGGTGTAGTTACTATTCTAGTAAAGTAAAATATACAAAAAATGAAAATCAGGTTGAAATTGCATCAAAAATGTTTGGTAACTGAAATGTTCAATATATATTTCGCATTTCAGTTGATATAAGGTCTTGACTGCTTTGGGGGCATTGTTATGTTAATGCCATATTTTCTTTTATTATATTTCTTTAGTATGCCATACTATTAAAGTAGATATGCGAATTAATTAGGCAGAGATTTAAAAGACAGTAAAACAGTAACTGAGAGTGGTGGTATAGGTTTTGTCATGTGATCTTTGTCATTACAGCTGTTTGAAGAAGTTTGTTGTGTAGGTACGTGGTATGAGACATGTATGCTAATGGAACGGGTTGAGGGGTGGGGTGGTGGCACTCATAGAAAAATCTATCAAAAGTAACATTTCAGTGAGGTTCATTTGTACAATCTGAAACACCTCCATTGAATGGTTCTATGTTGTATCAACTTTATATGCATCCATAAACATGACAGCAAGAACATTATACCCTCACATAGTTTACATACATAACTGGCCAATCTGTGGTTTCAAACAACTTGTGCCTATATACATGAATAACATGTTTTCAAAGAAACATTAATAATGTGGTAATTTTTTCCTTTTAAGATGAATTTTAACAATGAATACACATGAGCCTATAATAATTAATAGCAATAAATAAACATGAGCCTATATTAATGAATTAACAATGAATACACATGGACCTATAATCATGAATAGCAATGAATAATCATGAGCCTATAATCATGAATAGCAATGAATAATCATTAGCCTATAATCATAAATAGCAATGAATAAGCATGAACCAATAATCATGAATAGCAATGAATAATCATGAGCCTATAATCATAAATAGCAATGAATAAGCATGAACCTAAATAATGAATTAACAATGAATAAGCATGGACCTATGATAATGAATAACAATTAATAAACATGAGCCTATAAAATTGAATTAACAATGAATAAACTTGGACCTATAATCATGAATAGCAGTGAATAAACATGAGTCTATAATAATGAATTAACAATGAATAAACTTGGACCTATAATCATGAATAGCAGTGAATAAACATGAGTCTATAAACATGAATAGCAATGAATAAACATGAGCCTATAATAATGAATTAACAATAAATAAACATGGACCTATAATTATGAATAGCAGTGAATAAACATGAGTCTATAAACATGAATAGCAATGAATAAATATGAGCCTATAATAATGAATTAACAATGAATAAACATGGACCTATAATCATGAATAGCAGTGAATAAACATGAGTCTATAAACATGAATAGCAATGAATAAACATGAAAATATCATCAAGAATTAAAATGAATAATAATGAATTAAGCATGTCTCTAAACCAATGAACATGTATAGCGGTAGAGGCCAATTCCTGATCAGATGTGCAACGTTTCTCTTCAAATACTGCTGTACCTGCACTGTTATTTTGCAGTTCCTTCACAGTACTCCATGTACTCTAGTACTATAGCTGCACATGTAGTTTTAAGTTCTCCGCAACGGCTCGCACCACTTCAGGACCATGCCTCGAACACTCCCGGTTTGACTGGAGAGTGCAGCAGCTCCCCACTTGGTGTTCTGGTTTGATATTTCAAGCAAATATTTTAAAGAAATTTGTTCAGTTTAACATTTACTCACATACACACATTAAAGGCGGTTGGACATTCCTTCAAAACGGGTCAAATTTGTGCCATGTTTGGTGTCCTTGTTAATACATGGGCAATCGGTAAAATATTTGTTGTCTGTAATCAAAGTAATTCACGTCAAAAATATATACAACTAACCAATAAAAAATCATTTTTATTTAAACTGGAAATAAGAATATAAGAGAAGCGATGCAATTTGAAAATAAAAGGTCACATTTAACGGCAAGTTGTGGTAAACTTTAGGTTTAATACACTGTTTAAATGTTTTGTAGTTTATTCATCATCATTTTTTTTTTTTGGTTATTCTATGCAGAAGAGGGGCTTGGTGATTTATATTTTGCAATAGTTGTTGTTATATGTAATTAATTTCAAATTGTTATATTATTATTTTTTTAGTTAGCCAATTTTTGATAGATTTTTTTTTTTTTTAAAGAATAGATCTGACAAGAACCAGCCGGTAATTTGAGAGGAGGAAAAAAAAAAAGATGATCAACGGTGAAAGGCCCACTGTCACAATAGCATTTTTGGTTGTGGAGATAAGGACTTTTGAAATAAATCGGTTTCCATTTTCGTTAAGAATCTCGTTTGTTGCACAGTGCAGATAGAACAAGGGAGAGAGGTGGTCAATTGGTTAGGGCTCGACCTCATAATCCATAGGTTTGGGGTTCGAGTCCTGGTTGGCCTGGTTTTAGGACATCTCCCCCCAGGTCAATTCCCCACCGGGACAATTCCCCCCGGACATTACCCCCCTTCTTCCCTCCCACCCTAACAACTGACCTAACCAAACTCCCCGATAAAGCTTGAGTATCTGGGCGGGGAAATGTCCAGGGGGAATTGTCCCGGGGGGGGGAGGCATCCGGTCACGGTGTCCTTGGGCAAGACATCTTATCCCGATTGCCTCTCTCCACCCAGGTGCTAATTGGGGACCTGCGAGGTAACTTGTACACTGTAGGTAGCGCTGTAATGTAGCTGCACCTATAGGGAGGGCCCCCCAGGGAACACGATATAGTGACAGGTGTGAACAGCTAGGAAAGTGCCCAGCAGTGTGGGTTAGACATTGAAGTTACCAAAGCCCAGGGTAATATCCCTAAAGTACTTTGAGACCTTTCGTGGTATAAAGCACTATATCAAGTGCTCGATATTAAGATCGCATTAGGAAATTTTTGTTTTCCTTTGTAAACATGAAATTTATTTTTCATGAAATCGAGTTATTTTTTTCTTGAAATATTTTATCTATATAGATTAATAATTCTTTGAGCTTCAACTGCTTTACTATACATTTTTCAAAAAAAAATGTTACAAACTTTTGGCATACTTATAAATTGGATATTATGGATAAAAAGCATGAAATGATGATATCATATGTTGCCAAGATGCTTCAGTAAAATTAATGTATCAATTAATTTAAAAAATCACTATCTCAACAACCCAAAAGTGCTATTTGTGATACGACTTTTTACCCATTCAGTGGGATTTTTTTTTCCTACTTTTTTTTTTTAATCCGAGATTTTTGTTGGTATTCTTTTCATTGAAAGAAATGTAGAAATTTATTAAGAATTTTTGTGTTCACGATATAAATATATTTATAAAATTATAAACATGATCATGTCATTTGGTGTATGGTGCTGAATCTGAGGAAAATTATTGAGGCCTTGTTCACACTTGAGAATGCAAGGGGATCAGACCCCATGAGGGGGATCATACCCCATGAGGGGGGATCATACCCCATGGGGGATCAGGAGTGGAATCTCACGGATCAGACCCCATAACTCTGGGTCAGACCCCATAATCGTGATCTCCCTTTCGGAATGGATTAGACCCCAAGAGGGGGATCAAGAATAGTAGCTGTGCGTTGTCCTCTGTTCAACGCTGATCTCGCACCCATACTCCAGTGTGGATGTGACCAGGATCAACGTAACTCTCCCTGGGGGTAGTGAAATCTTGATCTCCCAAGGGGTTCTCAAGTGTGAACATTGAAAGCCTTAAAGTCATTATTATGGCTTTGTTTACAGTGGTTTCCTAGGAAACCTGTTGTTTAAATCGTGACCTTTTTTTAAAGGGTAAACAACTCTAGCCCTGGATGTGCCAGATTGGTCGGCCTCATTTGCTGTATGGGGACTTCCACCAATCACGGGAGGTCTGCGGAATTCATTCTGGGCCGAGAGTCCGTAAAAGAAAACGAATACAGACTTGCTTAACCAAAAATAAGTTTGGGTAGGAATCTGTCTTACATGTACATCCATAAGCCTGATATACATAGAGTTAGTGTGGGTTGTTAAATTGTTAATGGAAGGTATTGTCATATGTGTGTGTGGGGGGGGGGGGGGTAATCTTGGGTGAAGGGAGGCGTCGGGGTATGTGGGATGGAGTGTCGGGAGCATTAACCATAAAAATGTTTCTAACCTGGCTAAGCAAAGCCTTACTCCTTTCACCATCCCCCACCCCACCCCTCATTAGACCTTTTAGCATATAGCTCGATATTGCCTGTACAGTGCATTGTGGGATTGATGTGTGGGGGTCAAAATACTGCAAGTGTGTTTCCCCCCCCTTCCCATTGGAATTTTTTGAAAATTTAAACGCAAAATGGTGCTCTGATTTTTATTGGAATTAAACCCCTCAAAACATTGTATTTTCAGCATTTTTATATTAAGTCCATGAATTTATAAAATCTGGGTGTTGGTGGGGGGAGAGATAAAATCTTGCTGCTACTGGGGGATCAATATTACAAATCTCATTTTGGGAGCCAACTTGGGAGGGGGGCACAAAGACTTTCCATTTAGTTTTTTATTTTAAAGATTTTTGAAAAATGACAATTACATGAATATTAAACAATAGGCAATATTTTTTAGTTTCACAAGGATTTGAGAAGCCCTTGAAATGGGCCAGTCCAATCCATAACACTGATTGATGAAATTCATTGAAATGATATGCAAATGATATGCAAATGATAACCATTGAAACTGTATTAATGATATGATAATGACCATTTGGTCTTGAATCTGAAAACATCTTCAAAAGTAATGTTTAGGTAATTGCAGCATTGTTGTCCAAATTTCCAGGTAAATTTTTCCAGTACAAGTGCCAGTTGCCATGGACTGTACTGAAGAAGTACATGCCATGTACTGGAAAAAAGGTACCACTCGAGTATTTAACTTTCCGAGTAGTAGTACTCTTTAGAAGTTTAGAGCATTACTGTTCAAGTATTTTACTTTTTGACTGTGAGTACCGGCTGCCCCAGTGTCGTCGAGTACTAAAGAAATGGTACTCAAGTACTACCTGAGTACTTGAGACCAGTTCATGTGTGGGGCTATTAAATACATAAGTAAAAATTTTCTCCCTGTTTCGAGTCACAATGTTATAATTTTATGTGAAATCGTTCAACATATTTGTTTTAACAAAATGCATACTTTTATTGCAATGGTATAATTGGTCCATGCATTGAGTTGACTGATTGTATAATTTTTTTTTTTTTTTTTGGGGGGGGGGGTTTGAGATCGGAATAATTTCCATTGTGGCACACCCTTTGTTTTTTTATTACTCCTTTGTAGATCATGTAAGTGTCAATTAGTTTGGAAGAGAATGAGTTGAATAAAAAGATGTTGTTAGACAACTTAAGTATAAATAATAAATAAGATGCACTTTTTGTATTGTTTTCTTTGGTGAATAATGAACAGTGTTGCAACATGATGAAACTTCCCCAACAATTATCATAAACTTTTTCCCCTCAAATTGTGGATTTTGGGGGGAATTTTGAGATTTTTTCCCAAAATGATATCAGCAGTGACTCCTGCCAATGACATTGATATTAAACACCAACATAATTGTTACATAATTGTTGTGTTGCTGTTATGGCCTACAGTGTGTGTTGTATTTATATCAAACCATTTAATTTAGATTCATAACCCAAATCTTCATCAAGTTTGAAATTAAATTATTGATTGCTACAATAAATGTATCTGTTAACACAAGTCTGCAAGTAACTGGCACAAATTAAAGAGAAAGGTGATTATCAATGAGCGCGAAGAAAGGTCATTGACATGAACAAGAAGAAAAGGTCATTTAATTGAATATTAATAAGTGAGGAACAAAATTAGATTATCGACACAAAAGAGGAAGAAAGGTCCTATAATTATCCCTTATCCGCACTTTGGGTCGTAAACGACCCATAAATGTTGAAAACAGAATTTATTTGATACATCAGACCCTCAACTTCATTTGCGCATGCTCCTGGGATTGACGTCAGGTCACGCTCCACTTTGCGCATGCTCCTGGGAGTGACGTCAGGTCACACTCTACTGAGCATCACTTGACGCGGCCGTGGTTTGCAGTCGCTACTCGCAGTTTCGAGGACCGCGTCAAGCAGTACGGAGGTGCGGTAAAGGGTTAATGGCCCATAAGATTCCTTCTTTTATCAGCAAGGTAGTTTCTCCCCCAGGACACTTGGCATAGCTCAGTTCAAAGAGTGGTGATAAAGGGGTGGCAGCCCCAGGGGAACTATGAGCTTAACATCTTTCAAACCGTTGGTCTTCCTTGTGTCTATTTTGGGTTACCAAGGTTTTGAAAAGGGTTTAGCCTATAATTCCCCAGGATTAATGATTCCCTGTTTATCACCAGGCATAGATCAGTGTCATGATCCTCATTTGTCACGAGGTAGTTTTACACACAAGACAACAATCGGCATAGCTCAGTCAAGAGTTGCCGCTCAGGAAGCCCAGTCTTGTACAATGTCAAGCTTATAGTTCTCCAGGGGTCAATATTCCTTATCACAAGTTAGTTGCACCTTGGACTCCTCACCATTGGATGACACTTAGCATAGCTCAGTCTTTTGGCATTCGGGAGGTCCCGGGTTCGAATCTCGAGCTGGCCTTGTATGACTTCTCCGAAGTCGTGCTGCAGTTGTTGATGGGGGTTGTCCACTTCAGGTTGTTCAACACAGCTGTTGCACAGTGGTGACAGACAAGTTGCTTCCACCTCCCCAGACTTTGACAAAGTGGTCAAAGTATGCATGGGGATGTTAAGTGGCGGTCCCAGGAGCAGAATGGGGTCTTACGCCTGTCTCGTTATCATCTGAGCATTTGGTCGTGAAGAGAAGGCTAAAAGGTCTGTGTTCATCCACGATCACATCTGGCAGTCTGGGTTTTCTGTGGTACAGGGTCTTTAATGAGAACAAATGTCGTTCCTGAGTCGTCCTTCCTGATTCTTAATCTACTAAATTAAAGGCATTGATTCTTTATCCCCAGTAAGTTTCAAATCTTTCATCCAGGTCCATGATTACTTGTTTCACCATGGACTCTCACAATAAGGACACTTAGCATAGTTCAATCAGTCATGGTTAAGCCTATAAGTGAAGAAGAAGGGCCATGATTCCCCATTGATCCGCAGGTTGTTACACTGACATAGGACAACAATTGTCATACCTCAGTCGAGAGTATACACTCGGGGCCCAGATTTGGACATTGTCAAATTTCAATCATTACCCAAAGGTAGTGATTCCTTATAACCTGTTAATTTCACTCACTTAGCACCAGTTAGTTTTACAAGGTTACTTGTCGGGTTTGTGTCTCATTTACTCACTTTACCTCTTACCCACTGTTTCTTAACCATTTACATCTTAAACCAAAGTACAACCTGGAGATATAATTGTATTCTCTAATTAGATCCAAAAAGCAATATACTCCTGAGAGAACCACTAAGGTCCAAAAACTCAGCAGAAAGAAGAACAAGCAACTCGCCAGGAACAAAAAGAAGACCCCAGCTCTTAAAGGTACATTGAAGGCAATATTTTATTCTATAACACCCATTTTTAAAATATGTATGGTCTATAACAGGGGTTCTCACATGTTTTGGGGCGAGGGCCACCTTTACTTGAGTTTATACTTTGTTGTAGCCATAACTTAAACAGTATTTCTTTTAAAGTTTCAGACTCCTCGAATCTTCCGTGGGCCACTTTAATGCACGTCATTGGGAGCAAATGGCCTACCCGCCGCTATTTGAGAACCCCTCAAGGCCTGGTCTCATATACAGTCTTAGTGCTTGAAATTTAACCATTGGAACCAGGATATTTGAACAATATAGGCCTTATACATTTTAAATTAAAATTGCCCTGTCTTTCACATATATGACAAATCAAAAGTAAACAATGACCACTGATTTGTGTTTCACATGTCGCCCGAAGTATCAATATATATATGTAGACTGACATATATATATATATGTTATGTGTGTACATACATACAGAGGAACAGAGGGCTTGCAGGATACATAGCTGGCCGATCCAGGGGGCAACAGTGGCCATGCCCATCTCCCCCAACAAAAATGTGTAATTTTTTTTTACAATTCTTAATTTCTTCTTTTTCTTTCAACAAATGAACAATTATTTAATAAAATATCACCATTCTGCATCTAAGCACCCCCTTAATTATAGACACAAAATAAAATCAAAGGGTTAGGTTCTGGCACCCCCTCCCCTTAGACCTCCGACAGAAGGACAGATTAGTAAAAACTTTTGGCCTTCCCCAATCAGCTGCCCTGGATCTGGGGGCACATGCTCTGGGGGGACCGGTAGTGGGGGAGGGGTGTGTCTTGGCTTGGTTGTCTGAAACCGTTGTTCATCCACAAGTGTGACTTTTTTGTACCCAATTGACTATTTTCAGCAGTCTTTTTAATGATAAGACTGTTTCAAAGGTACTGTCAATTTATTTTGGACTGAAAGTCAGAAAACCATGCCAAATTCTTTTAACTAAAATTGCTATTCTGGGATACGTTTGTTTATCTCAAAGTCTGCTACCGTAACGCTTTGTATTTACATTTTGTAAAACTTCCCAGACATGTTTCTTAGCTTAAATTCTCGCTATATGAATATTACGATTGGCAAAATGAGTAAGAGTGTAGTCGTTTTCTGACAAACTATGTTCTGGAGGATTAAAATATCCCACTAAGAGAGAGTCTTATTTTGTAGTTCCGTCAGTACCTATCAAGTTAATGCAGGTGTTGCTACTTTCTCATTTCCATTTATGCCATTCCCTTGTTCAGCAGTTATGAAAGCTGTTTCTCTTCTCTGTAGGAGCACTGTCCGTGCAGGGAGTTGACAAGCCTGTCAAAGAAAAAGCGGCACACTTTTCTGGGGACAAGCCTGTCAAAGAAAAAGCTGCAAATTTTCCTGGTGACACCCCACCACATGCCACAACTGAGGCTGGTAATCATTGCGGTGAGCTGATTTATTACAAAAATTCTCAGTCCTTTTTGGCTATGATGCAGCCAAAGGCCGAGTTACCTATGCGATCACGTTTGCGTGTGTATGTATATTTATGTGTGTCGATATCCTTGACTCCTCGGTATGTACGATCAGCTTCATTGTTTGTGTGGTGGTGTTAGATGATGAGAAGTGCATTGCCACATGACAATGGAATTTCTCATTAATATTCATGAGTGGGCAGGGCTTAGTATTAATCACTCAAAATGGCTTGGAAACAAAACATTTCAGAAACCATATATTGAATTAATATCACATTGAATTGATATATTTTTTTTTTTTGAGAAAGGCAATTTCTTCTCTGGAAATTTTTTATAGTGATTTTAGTGTTTGTACGTTTAGTGTGTTAGTGTTTTTTTTTAAAGACTGGTTACACTTTTAATTATCTTTTTTTCTTTCCCTTTAAACCTTTAAAACATGTCTTGTCTACATTTTTGACTAGCACAGTATGATGAATAGACTTTTGTTTTATATTCATTTATCTTATCCCATTTGATAAGTTACAGATTTAAAAAAGGATTTGGACAAAAACCAGAACGTGGTGGAACTTCCTAGAACCAGGAGATCAGACAGGAAGCAGCCCAAATCATCAGAGAAAGTGGAGGAGCTGTCTAACGAAGCAAAGAACTTACTGTATGGACACCGCCCTATTCCGACGTGGCAACGACTCAAGGCATGTTTTATATTATTACATACTTTGCATCAAGGACAGAAAAGCACTTGTGAATTCCTTACTGATCATGTGTGCACTTTGTTTCATAGATTACACTGTAAAGATTGCAGTGTTTCATAGATTACACTGTAAAGATTGCAGTGTTTCATAGATTACACTGTAAAGATTGCAGTGCAGTGTTTCATAGATTACCCTGTAATTTACACTGTGGTTTAGGGCGCATGAGAACAGATGTTGTTCTACTAAATGTATAATCATATATCATCTGTGGTTTATTCTATTTAAACCTTAATAGCTTTTACATCCCAAAGCCTGCAGGCAATAATCTTTATATCCCAAAGCATACAGTCACAGGCAGGTAAACATACTTCAAATACCAATGCTAGAACATCACATATGATTCCTTCACTTTCCAAAATTGCATGATTTATTAGCTAATATTCATAAATTTACATTCAAAATTGAATATTTTTTATATGCGATAACATTAATTAAAAGGTACTTAAAGGCACTGTCAGAGGTGCACAATAAAACTTACTTATTCCCTTAGTCTGATTGTTTCAATTGTTCAGTAAATAGTTTCTCTTGTAAAACAACTACTTCCTACTCATATATTGGCAATTGTTACATTAATCAGCAAGATTTTATTAACTTTTAAATCATGTTTTGCAGGTTTTGTTCAGTGACAAATTATTTGTGTAAATTCACAACAAAAAAATAAAACCGTAGCATTTTGAAAAGAGCCAATGAGATATACAAAAGTTATATAATAATTCCAGACAACAATTATCGAGAAGAATTTTGTGTTTTCTAGCAAGTTTTAGTCCAAAATAAATTGTGACAGGTAGCTTTTAAGCTGGCATAATTTAAATACACAGAACTCTGGTCCAGTGATTGGAGATGTTGTGGGCTTACCTGTTGAATTCATAGTTTTAATTTACTCTTCACAGAAGATGATGAAGCTCTCTTCGGATGCTCTCGGTCTTGTCGGACTCCAGCAGGGGAGAGCTTTGCACTCCATCAAGCAGGTTGGTTCTTGTTCTTAGCTATGAATAAAATCATTATTTATTGTGTTCCAATGAAATTGAAACTATTTAGATTTATTTATTTATTTTTGTTGATTATTTTACTATTATTTTTTAGATTTTAGGCCACTTCTCTCAACTTGAACCCTACACGAATGATGTGAACATTCAGAGGAAGATTCAGAGAAAAATGATCCAGAATCTTAAACAGCGCATCCATCTTGACCGTAAAAGGTAGGCAGATAGTTATATACAATAAGCCTATGCACAGTTGTCGAGTGCTACATATTGTGGGTAATCAACAAGGGTACAAACAAGGCCTACACACAATAATTACACACTAAAAAGGGACTACATAATGTAGGATACATCATGTAAATCAAGAAAGGAATCAGAGAATTATTTCACATCATTTACATGCTACAAATGGAAATCCCAAGTGTGTCAATTTTACAGATGAATTTAGGCCACAGGCTAAATAAATGTATGAGTGTTCGCTGCTGTTTTCACACAATCACGTCCATCTGACTCAGTGGCTGGGTCCAGGTCCAGGTAATGCTTCTTTAGCAGGGTTTTCCAGGTCTCAGAAACAGGCAGGTGTGTTAAGTCTTTTGCTTTAAGTGTGTATGACTGCAAGTTAAGCTGATGTAACATGGAGGAATTTAAACAGTATTGACAGTGTCAGGGATTGACAATCGCCGGTTTATGCATATAATTTGTCACCGAACAAAATACATAAAATTTGTTTATATAAGCTTCCATTCTGGCTAATGAGTGTTACGTTACGATTTGCAGAATGTGTATGACTGCAAGTAAAGCTGATGTAACATGGAGGAATTTAAACATTATTGACAGTGTCAGGGATGGACAATCGCCGGTTTATGCATATAATTTGTCACCGAACAAAATACATAAAATTTGTAAATAAGCTTTCATTCTGGCTAATGAGTGTTACGATTTGCAGAATGTGTATGACTGCAAGTGAAGCTGATGTAACATGGAGGAATTTAAACATTATTGACACTGTCAGGGATTGACAATCGCCGGTTTATGCATATAATTTGTCACCGAACATAAGCTTCAATTCTGGCTAATGAGTGTTACGATTTGCAGAATGAGTAGATTTAATTTGTAAGATATGAAAAGCTATTGACTAAATGAACAGCACATTGCCGTACGAATTAATAAGTGTCATATTTTGTCGCTCAAACTCTAACAGTACCTTTAAATATTTGGTTAAATTAAAGACCTTCGCATTGGCAATCAAAATTGTAATATTTCATATGTAAAATAAGAAAATTATATGGATGACTAAAAACCCATACCAAAACCAAGAAAAATGTCATTTTTGTAAAATCTGCATTCCCAGAACAAATTTCAGTCTCAGTATTAAAAAAGAATAGAGCTCTGAATCCATCATACTCATTATATTTAGCAGTGAAAGTCAAACCAGAAATACAAATTCTGTCAGGTATAGAAGTTTACAAAAGAATAGAGCTCTGAATCCATCATACACATTAAATTTAGCAGTGAAAGTCAAACCAGAAATACAAATTCTGTCAGGTATAGATCGAGGTTTACAAAAGAATAGAGCTCTGAATCCATCATACTCATTAAATTTAGCAGTGAAAGTCAAACCAGAAATACAAATTCTGTCAGGAAATAGAGGTTTACAAAAGAATAGATCTCAGAATCCATCATACACATTAAATTTAGCAGTGAAAGTCAAACCAGAAATACAAATTCTGTCAGGTATAGAGGTTTACAAAAGAATAGATCTCAGAATCCATCATACTCATTAAATTTAGCAGTGAAAGTCAAACCAGAAATAAAATTCTGTCAGGTATCGAGGTTTACAAAAGAATAGAGCTCAGAATCCATCATACTCATTAAATTTAGCAGTGAAAGTCAAACCAGAAATACAAATTCTGTCAGATATAGAGGTTTACAAAAGAATAGATCTCAGAATCCATCATTCTCATTAAATTTAGCAGTGAAAGTCAAACCAGAAATACAAATTCTGTCAGGTATAGAGGTTTACAAAAGAATAGAGCTCAGAATCCATCATACTCATTAAATTATGTCCGGTGTACTGGATTATTACTGACCTGCTTAATTGGCATTGATTAAAACGATTCCTGAATCTGACTGCCTGGTGGATGTACACAGGGCCCCCAACGATCCATTTAAAATATCAGTGGGTAGCCTACTTTTTAGTCAAAAATATTTGTTAAAAAGGGTAATTTTCAGCCTGATTTTTTTTTTAAACCTAAAAAATGAAAATTCCTCACCAGAAATATTTACTTCCAAACATGACAAATATAGCACCAAATTGCATTTGAGGTCATGATTATTCTAAAAAATTATATACATTATATATAAAACCTCAATATAATTTAGACCTGTGTAAGGTATATGGGACTGATATATTATTATGTTCCACCTGCCAACTGATATTACCCATATGTCATCTCAGATTTTTTCTGCATTTTGTTGACACAACTGCCCATCAAGTAATACTTTAAGCCAAAAAATTTAGTTAATCCAATTATAAGTAAAGGGCTTTCCGATGATATGAAATTCCAAAAGGTAACCTTAGCTTATATCAACAAGGACAAAATCATGTACCCTTAAGGACCTGCAATAGGCATCCAAATATCTTGTTGGGTTCTCGAGATATTGATGTTTGAAAGGTGCACTTTCAGCGTTATGGAGGCTACAATTTTTTTTTTTTTAGAAAAATGACTTGAAGTAAGTCTGTGATGACAGTGCCACCATAAGCATATACTCTTTTTGTATTTCCTTTCATTTGCATAAACGGTAAATTTCCTCATTTTAGATATTGTTTTGTAATTTGGTTGTCTAATATTTTCATCACCAATGGTTTGGATGAGTAGTTCATGATGGATACGGGTACCCTTTCACATTGAAAGGCGGCATATCATCTTAACGTAATGATAAAATACTATACGCCATAATCATGGTATGTAATAATAATGGTTGTATTTATACAAAGCACATTTCACATGCCTTTAAATGGGCTCCACATCCATTACCCTCTGCCATTCGTTTATAACTCGTCTGGCACACACATATGTGAGTACAAGCTGACATCTGAGTTCAGCGCTTTTGACAAGTTACACCTCACAGGTACTCATTTTCACATGGATGGAGAGAGGAAGGTGGGATAACGTGCCTTGGCTGGAGACACCACATAGTGACCCGACCAGGGATTGAATTATTGTGATCCATAGTTCGTCAGACCAATAACCTAAACACTGGACCACTACGCTCCTATGATATTTCTAATAAAAAGAACATTTTTCTGTCCTATAGGCTATAATGTGTTTACATTGTGTTTAACCCACCATATATGACATATACAGTGTTGATCACTCATATTATTTGTAATTATTTGTATTATTTGTAATTATTTGTATGCATCCCAGGAAAATGTAGATAAAATATCACCTTGAAGTATTTTTTTAACTTTTCGTTTAGACTGGCAGAATTCTGTCTTCAGACTGATGATACCGAGCCTGGAGCAAAGAAGAACATGGTTTTGAAGCAAACGAGTCTTCTCACTAGCATGAAACAGATCACAGATGGTATGGTTTTTGTAAAGTCCCTAAAGATGGTTTTTGTTGAATCAGTATTATGATGATGAAGATACTGGCATGGTTAAGAAATTTAAAAAAAGCATATACAAATATAATGTAAATAAGGCATATACAAAATATAGACATATAAAAGGAACACAGAAAAATACAAATAAGGCATATACAAAAATAGACAAATAAAAGGAACACAGAAAATGTAAATAAGGCATATACAAAATATAGACAAATAAAAGGAACACAGAAAAATGTAAATAAGGCATATACAAAAATAGACAAATAAAAGGAACACAGAAAATGTAAATAAGGCATATACAAAAATAGACAAAAGGAACACAGAAAAATGTAAATAAGGCATACACAAAAAATATAGACAGTTTGTGTGATCAGTTTGTGTGTGTGTTAGGTTATAAAGTAACCTTGGCTTGTCGCTAATTAAAACACATTTGTTCTGCAGATTTCTTGTTGTGTCATGTGAAATATTTTGAGTTATTTTTCCATGAAATTGTATTATTTTTTTTGGTGTCAACAATTTGTTAAACCCCTCAAACCCTGTTTCCAGCTTGAAATGATTATCAGGAGGTTGCCTTTATGGCAGTGGAGTTAATTACAAAACAAAACAAGGGGGCAATCCACAGTGTTGCTTATCTCATCGCCAAATCATGTGTAAATGGTCGTCTGCACAAATTCCTGAAAATTTTAGACCATAAAATTTAAGGTGTGGGCGCCTGTAGCAAAACTTACCAAAAGTAACATTTCAATGAGGTTCTTTTCAATTTTCAATAAAAAATTCAATAATCAATATCTAAATAACCAAAAGTGCCATTGTGATGGGACTTTTATCATTTAATTTTTTTTCCTACTCATTATTTATCAGAGATTTTGAATTTTGTATGTACTGTTCATACATTTCTCTTCTCATTTTTGTGCTGTTTAGTTATGAGAGAAACAACCGACACATCCCAGGATGAACTTGAGGAGGAAAAGCCTGAAGAAGCAGAGGCAAAAAAAGTTGGACTTGCGGAGGGAAAAAAAGTTGGACTTGCGGAGGAAAAAAAAGTTGAACTAGCGGAGGAAAAGCCTGAAGAGCCAGATGTATCAACTTCCTGGTGTCAGGAACAGCCACACCCCGAATGGAATCGCAGGCAGCTCTTCACTGTCGACAAAACCAAAAAGTCAGCCTGGCATCATCTCACGGTGAGATTTTTATTGAAATTGAAAATGCAAAGATCAGAAATACATTATGGAGTCGTGTATCGACCACCTAAACGGCAGATAGATTCTTTCATCGACCATTTGAATGACTGTCTTTGCAGCATGAAATTTTGCTTGTAAACACTATAAGTTCAGACTGCCTGGTCCGATCAAGTTTAAACTTGGTGTGTGTGTTTCTCACAATGAGTCAGGAACCCTATTGTTGTTGGTGCAGATCCAAGGGCTTTTTGGGTCAAAACATAGAAAAAATGTG
>JAODFY010244182.1:0-16048 GCA_027580055.1 Paracaudina chilensis | reverse complement strand
TGGCAATAAGTACAATACAGGTATATTACAATAAAAAATTCTGACTTAAATTATTTCATAAAATCTCATCGGCATCGGAACCACTAAACCTTTGGGTTTTCTGGTTGTTGTAAAACATTGATTTGATTTCCAGCATGTGCAAATTTGTTAACTAACATTTATTTTTGTATGCATGAATTTGTACTAATACAATGTGTTTCGCTAACACTATTTGGATGATGCTTATTCTTTTGGTGTTGCATTTCATTATTTATTTTTAATTTACCATTATCTGTGCAACTATTTTTTTTATATACTCAATCACATTTTAGTTGCAACTACTCAACCTTAGAGAAATGTTGGGAAATTTTACTTCTCTATGTATAGTAAAGATTCTTGTGACCTCAATTTCTCCAGTCGATTCAGTTTCATGATATTAATACGATATCTAAACATATCTAAACATAAAGGTGCTTTGCCACAAAAAATAACCATAGTTCAACAATTTACATTCTATTAAATTTTGCCAACAATTATTTATTATTAACCTGAAAGAAGAAATAGTTTTTCTTGTGATATTCTGTGATTTTGTAGCATCTTCCAGCTTAACAGCATCTTCCAGGTAGAGAAGTGTGACAAATATAACAAATTTGTGACAAAAGTGACAAATTTGTTATTAGATTTGTAATCCTGTGACATTCAGCTGTTACAGTGCATGAATGGGGTCAACTTTAGTTACAGAACATCAGTCAATATCTGCCTTTCACATTAATCCTCTGCATGACAGCTGAATGTTTTCCACATGACTAATACAAAACATTGAACTAATTGGCCCATATATTCTGAGGCAACCACTACCACAAACTATCACAAGTCAGTTCCCAACCATTATTATCATGAGACACAACCATAGCTATCATGAGATAGTTACCCAACCATCCCTGTCATGAGGTTGTTACCCCACCATTCCCATCAAGAGACAGTTACCCAAAATTTATTATCATAATACAGTTACCCAACCATCCCTTACACAAGGTAGGTAGTTACGACAACCATCCCTACCATGTGACAGGTACACAACCATCCCTATCATGAGACAGTTACTCAATCATCCCTATCATGAGACAGTTACCAACTATTGCTATCATGAGATGGTTACCCAGACATTGTTATCATGAGACAGTTACATACCCAACAATTGCTATCATGAGACAGTCACCCAACTCGTTTATCATGAGACAGTCACCCAACCATCTCTTACACAAGACATTTACACAACCGTCCGTATCATGAGACAGTTATAACAACCATCCTTATCATGAGATGGTTACCCAACCATTGCTATCATGAGATGGTTACCCAACTATTGCTATCATGAAACAGTCACCCACCCAACCATCTCTTACACAAGACAGTTAACACAACCATCCTTATCATGAGATGGTTAACCAACCATTGCTTTCATGAGATGGTTACCCAACTATTGCTATCATGAGACAGTCACTCAACCTCTTTTATCATGAGACAGTCACCTACCCAACCATCTCTTACACAAGACAGATAACCCAACCATCCTATTCTTATCATGAGATGGTTACCCAACCATTGCTATCATGAGATGATTACCCAACTATCCCTTTCATAAACAGTTACTCAACTATCCCTATTAAAAGACAATGACCCAAGTATCCCTAACATGAAGCATCCTTATCATGAGATGGTTACCAACCATCCCCATCATGAGACAGTTGCCCTATCATCGTTATCATGAGACAGTTACCAATCATTACAGTTAGGAGGGAAATCGTGTCCACTTAATCATAACTAAGCATTAGTTTAAATTAAAAAATATTAAAAGTTCATATTGTTAATATTCAGGAGGCTGAAAACCTTAAGAAACAATTATGACATTATATGTATTATATATGTATTATATATTCATATATATACATTATATTATTTTGTATTACATGGTATGCTTTTGCAGGAGGTAATTTGAGGTCAGCTTCGGTCAAGTACCACAAACCTTGTAATCAGTCTAATTTAACAGGGAAAACTTGGATAAATCTAGTCCCTGGTATGTAAGTTTGCTGCACTGAGTAGATTAATACTCCAATTTTAGAAGATGGTCAAGGTCATTTGTGAAAATAAAACAACACTGAAAATCCTGTAAACAGGTCAATGTATAAAGATCTTGTAGATGTAGTAGATGTGATCTTCTAGATGTGATCTTCTAGATGTGATTTTACTATTAAAATTCATTTGCGGTTATCAGGTATTAAATTAAGCTTGTATTCAGGCAAATTCAAACTGGAATTCTTGTACACAGGTTCCCCACAGTGAGCATGTGGGACCTACATTATGTCCTCTTGATTTTCTGTAATTAAGGGAAGATAAAAATGAGAAAAGCACTTGGCATTTTAATTAACGTGACACATTAGAAGCATACTCAGTACAGTAGTATAAATATTACAAGTAATATTTTTGGCTATTGTTATGTTTTACAGGTCATTAATATATCTGGCTGTTCAATTTACTGCCATTTAACATGAAGCATCCAATTGTATATAAAAGAAATCAGGAATGCTGTGAAAAAGTCCTTAAAAGCAAATTTTCATCTAACCCTTTTAAATGGTCACTCAGTTGCATATTGCTAGCTGACCTAGTTAAAGAATATTAATTTACTTACATGTATATAAGCATATATATCATGAAGGAATTTCAGATTGTTTTGCCAGTCTCACAAAACTCATTTCATTTACTCTGCACTGATTAGTTGATAACACTCGTCTGGAGAGTAGAAATAACTAGGAGATGATGTGATCATTTTTTCCAGCAGAATATATATTCAGCTGAAAAAATTGGGTTATATGTGGTTACTAAAAAATACTGACACAGAGTCCCTTATGTTAAACAGATTGAAACAAAAATGTCTTGAATAGAAAGTAGAATTAAATTTGATTGACATTAACAATTTAATTTCTTTCTGCTTTTACAGGAAGGTGTGGGCCAAGCCTTGGAGTCGGGACACCAGAGGATTTAGTTGTCAGAAGACAGAAGGACAAGGACATGACTGTCAGTGCTACTCTACCACCAAACACTCCAAAGTGCTTCAAACATCCGTTAGCTAGCCATGATTACAAATTGATACCACACACAACTATAGACTCTACAATGTGGGTCATACCCAGCCCTGAAATTAAGTTATCAACCAGCACTCCAAAGAAATCAAAGTACGTAGTCAGTGAAGACACCATTCAAGTAAGTAAAACATGTCAGTCTGAGATTACCACCAATGATGAAGAATGTAAGAGTGATGATGATGTTGTAGAACACAAGTCAAAGAAAGCAAAGCATTCAACTCGCTTCAAGAGAAAAAGCAGGAAAGTCTCAAAGAAGAGGAAAACTGACAATGTAGTTACAGAAAAGTCAAGCATAAGGAACCTAAAACCAGATCATCATGACAAAATTGATGTAGACACCTCAAGTTCACAAAAGGAAACAAGTTCTCTCAACAAGGATTCTGGAAATGTGGAACATTTTGAGGAGCTGGAAGATTTGTCCAATGGAGATAATTACAAACCTTACCATGAGTTGGAGGATGGTGTTGCAGGAAGGTTACCAGAGGAAACTGAAGGTGCTGTTGGTAGTATGATATCTACAGAGATTAAAGGGTCTGATAATGAGACAAAGAATGGCCAAGTTATGGATGATGATTCAGCAATTGGTACTTTTGAAGAAGACAAGTGTCGGTCTTGTGAAGACTATTTAGTTTTGTCAGGCATCTCCCTCAGTTTTGGAAGTCACTCTGAAGAAAACCATCATCATCAAAACATTCTGAATGAACAACAACTAGATGGAGATTGTATGGAATTCAGTGGAGAAGAAAAAGACATTTCTAGTCCAATTGCTGTCAGTGGATGTATTACTGATAAGCAAGAAGTTATGCAAACACCTGAAATGAGGAATGAGCCAATTATTATTTCTTCCGATGGAGTGACACCACCTGCCATTGAAAGTATGTCTTATCAGAGTCAAGCAGATTTGGATGAAGTGGTAGAGCTGCCAGGTGTAATCGAGTCAAAGTTATGCAGCATGAATCATAGCCTTGACATCTTGGGTAATGATCAACAACATAATGTAGATTGTATGGAATTCATGGGAGAAGAAAAAGACATTTCTAGTCCATCAATTCCTGGCAGTGGATGTATTACTGATAAGCAAGAAGTTACGCAATTACCTGAAATGGGGGATGAGCCAATTATTATTTCTTCCGATGGAGGGACACCACCTGAAATTGAAAGCAAGTCTTGTCAGGGTCAAGCAGATGTGGATAAAGTGGTAGAGCTGCCAGGTGTAATCGAGTCAAAGTTATGCGGCATGAATCGTAGCCTTGACATCTCGAGTAACAGTGGAATTTCATCATCTTATCATAACAGTTCTCTACTGCCATCAGATCCTCATGCAACATATCTAGACTTTTTCAATAATGAAATTTCTACTGTTGCTTCTGAAGATCCAAGCACTACAGGTCTTAATTCGCCTTTGACTCCACAAAAAAAGATGTGCAACCGAAAACCAAGTAAAGTGGCAACACCAATTCGTGAAACTAAAGGAGACATTAAAATGTTATCCATCCTTTTTGGAACTGCCATGAGTAGCCCAGTTGGTGTGGCTTTTAAGTGTTCAGCATCCCCGTCAGATCCTTGCCAAACTGATTTGGTCGAGGATGACCTGGATGGAGACTTCAAAAAGACACTGTTACAAGAGAAATTCTTCCAACATCATAGAGTTCTATGTGCTACTTTTAAAACAGCAGGAGAATCCAATAATGACAAGAACCTGGCTTCAGGGAAAGGTGATGGAAAAGTTGTTAACCTTAGTTCAGAGTCAGCTGATGATTTGGGTGGAGCTCCACTGATGCATAAGAGCCACAACCCTGGATTAGCCCAACAGCAGGTTTGTGAACCAGGTTGTGGTCTTTCAAATCAGTTGATTCCCACAAAGCAGCAGGATGTTGGGTTAAATTTATTCAAAGATTCTGCAGAATGCCACCATTTAAGAAATAAATCTAAAAGAGTCAAAGATGACACTCAAGCTGACAAGCCAGCTAAATGCTCCCTTGTGTCAGACCAAATGGACACATGTTCTGAGAAAAATATCGCTGAGAGAGGTTACATGTGCAAAGGAGGTGCTTGTGGAGACGATGTAGACAATGAAAATGGAATAGTGTCTGATGATGAAATATGCATATCAACACCAGAAATAGTCAGGATGCTAGATGATGAGTTAGAGAGTCGGCAGAAAAATACTGAATCACCTACAGAAAATAGTCAAGATGGTTCACGAAAGCTGTTAGACCAATCAGTGCCTTTGGCACAAACAAATATTGAATTTTCACCACATGGTAAAGATGTGTTTTACCATTTGAAAACATGCCATGGTAGAAAACATAGTGGAATTGGAACGAACCAAGCAGTGGATATTGAACAAGTGTCTTCGTCATGTGAAAGAGAAGATCCAATTGTGATTGAAAGAGATACCAATCCTATGTCTGAGGTGAATGATATTCTGCCACCTGAAGCTAGATTGGAATCTATTAGCTTTACACCGAATATAAGTGAAAAACTGAATCCAGCCATACATGTTAATATGAACATTTCAACTCAACCAGATGGTTCACACCTCAGAGGACATGGAAGGTCATCGTCACCGAATTGTTCAACTGCTACAATTGAGCTGAACAACTTGGTGGATGGCCTGCGAGTTGAGACCATGGAAAAGTTGAAAAAACATTCAAATGTGGTTGTGAAAGATGCTGGAGAAGTTGGAATTGCATCTTGTAAGATTAGTCAGTCAAAGGAAAATACAAGATGGCGAGGACATATCAAGAAGGAAAAAAGGAAGAAGATTAGACCTAAGAGAGGCGGACAAGATGTCAAATCTCAGAAAGCATATCGTTACCGGCAGAGCAAAACTCAGAAGATGTTGCACTGTCTTGATGATTTGGCTTCCAGGTTATCAAACTTATCAATGAATGACTCAGCAGTTGGAAGGCACACCCACAATAAAGATACTCATCCATCTATAAGAACACCTGTTTCATGTGACACTCCTTTACCCTCTAAGCCCAAAAGTGGCATGTCCCCTCGTATGTTACCTTTTAAGAAAGATTTCACTGCCTCACTATTGCAAAAGAATGTCTTTGGATCATTTGTGTCTGAAGAAAGCTTTGAGGCACATATTGTTGATTCATATCCACGCAGGCTTGAAAGAGAATTGAAGAATGATGGAAAAAATAAAGTGACCAATAACATGTTTAAGTCCCCAATACTTCTGCACCAATCAGAGGACACAAATATGAGGATGTCTGGGAACCAAAATAAAAATTGCAGCAATTGGAAGACCTCAACTGAAACTTGTCAAAAAGGACAGAAACACCAAACACAAAGTGAACCAACAATTCTGCAAACATTTAAGGATGATCAAACGACAACCCAGCAATCATTACCTATGAATTGTTCTGCAGGCTCGGGTAAGAGTGATAACAGCACTCAAAGTCCTTTTCCAAAAGTTCACCAACTTCTGTTACCTCTGGTAATGGGTTTGCAAAATAGGTCACTTCCTTACATTGCAAATCAGAACCATCCACAGCACTTTATTCAACCTTATCCATTAGTAAGGTTTCCACCACCATTACAAAGACCTTTTTGTCAACCATTTGTACGACCAGGAAATATGCTACCTGCAAGAATACCTCTGTTACACCCAAACCAATTCATTGCAAGTTTGCTAAATCAACAAGCATCAGTGTATTGTCCAAGGAATATGTCACAGAGAGGATTTATCCCTACATTTCATGCATCTACTGACATCAATACACAAGTCCACAGTAGTTACACAGAAAGGGATGCTTCTAAAACAACATCAAACATAACAAAAACAGGAATTTGTAAAGAGGATGCTGGCTCATCAAAAGCAAAAAGGAAAAATAGAAAACCTTCAAACAGAAAGGCAAATGGAAAGACAAATGATAATTGTACATCCAAGAAACCAAATGTATTGGTGGTACCTGCAGAGCAAACCATACCACAGGCAGAAACATCCTGTGGAGCAATGGATATGTTATTGGTTGGCAATGTAGACAATGGAAAGGCAAATGACAAATGTACATCCAAGAAATTGGTGGCACCAGGAGAGCAGAAGATAACACAAGGAAAGAAGGATGATAAAAAGACATTATGGAGACCAGCTGAAGAATTTTCTCCTGTCAAATCATTCATTGTATCTGATATGAAGGATGAAATTCTTCCAAGGGATACCACGACGGAACTCGATGACAAAATCAAGGGAAATGACAATGTAGATTCTGGACAGGTAAATGGCAAGGATGTGTCCACAAAGGTTTTGTTGTCTTCCATTAACACTGATCATGAGGTGGAAATGCTCAAACAGTCCCATAAGACTAACAAGGATTCAAGAAGAGTAGTGTCAGCACCTTTTGTTAGATTTGATGGCGGGAGTCACAAAGCCTTGGATTGCACTGCTAATCAAGTTACAAAAGTTAGTAAATCAATTACAGTGGAAGATTTGAATGCACAAGCTAGAGATGACTTTGTAGGGTCAAAGGTTGATCAGCAGACATATTCTTTAAATGATGCTATGGGCAGAGTAAAATGTACATCCCTTGCTAGCCAAGCAGCTAGCCAAGCAGCAAAATGTACATCCCTAGCCAAGCCAAGCAGTGTTTGTAAAAAGTCACATGTAGGAATAAAGGTAAAATCATTTGTTGAAAAAGAAGATCCAGGACATCAAAGTGAAAAGTGTACACCTACATCCAAAAAGCAAAATATCACAGACGACGATGATATACTGTCTGTCGAAACTCTGTGGAGACCTGCAGATGATTATAAAGCTGTCAAGCAGTCTACCATGTCTCACCTGAAGAAAGTTGTTCTACCAAAAAAGAAGGCTACAATAGAATTATATGACAAAGATGAGGTTGTTTTAATTGACATCAATGAATGCTCATCCACTGACAAGACTGCTACAAAATCAACTGAACTCAAAAACTCAAATGCTAAAACTGTCCATGCAATTGATACCAAACCTGATTCAGTTAATTCAGGTAACATTCATAACCCTAACAGAAAGGATACATTTATTGATATGTTTGATGTTTCTGACTACATAGTTGGTAAGGATTTACAGAATAACAAAGGTTTAATTGATCTAATGTCAGAAGAATGTTCAGTTGCTACTGGTGATGTTATTGACCTTACTGAAGGTAGAGGAAAGAAGGAAGATGATCTTCTGTCTTTAGGCGACAATGATTCTATTGATGAATTTCTTATCCATGAGGATTCATTAGATAGTTGCAAACCCTCTTTGGAAATTCCTGACAAAAGATTTTCAGGGAAATCTCAGGATCTCAGGAGCCTTTCAAAATCACATGGAGTAACTGAGCCACCAAGGAACATATGTGTTAAACTTCCATCAACAAATCTTTATGATGAAAAGCCTCGTGTCGTCACCTTTAAGAAAAATATCAACAAGGGTGATAAGAAATCAGCAAAGGGAAAACCATCAAGGAAGAGCTTGGCTGATAACCTTTTATTGAAAGCTCAAGGAGAAAATTTGACTGATTCAAAGCAAAGCTTAAAGGTTAAGAAAGCAAAAACATCATCCAAAATAACCACTAAATGTGGGGACAGAATCACCAAGAAAACAAAGCTAAAGAACACAAAAAGCCCTAAGGCTAAAAGAATCGTTGTTTTTGACAGCAAGTCTAAAGATTTGCCAGGAAAACGAAGTAAAGCAAACAGGGTTCACATCCCAAGGACTGGGATAAGTGATAGGAGTCCTGCAAAGAGATCTAAGAGAATTGTTAAGGTACAGTCTCCTGTTGCAACCAAAGGCAACCCTAAAATGAGGAAAACATTTGTGAATGAAAAATGCTCCAAAAATGAAGAAATCACTCAAAAGACAACATTCAAGCCATTTTCAGTTAATGCCCAAAAGAAAAGGCTCTCATTTCTACCTGACATTAGCTTGCAGGATTTCCAAATCCCAAAGATGTCTGTAAATCCTCCAAAGGAAAAAGGAGGGAGAGGACAATCCAGCAAGGTTAAAAGCACTTCAAAAGTAGTGTCACTGAATCCAAAGTTAAAAACTGTGAAGATAAATTTAAGAAATGCTGTTGTAGAATTGCAAAAGTTGAAGTTTGGTCTGCAGGCAAGTAAACAGGTGACATGCAGGGATGCTGATGGGGATGTTACTCCTACAAAAGATGAAAAGCCATTTGAGTTTAAAATTCGGGAGCATCCATGTGTTTTTACACAAAAGGAAGGCATGCCCCCAGTTAGTGCTCCGAGTGGTATGGAAGGCAGTTCCCCTAGTTCTGCTTTGGACCTTAAGGAAGGCAAGACCATTGGTGCTCGGGTTTCTCAACATGACACCCCTTCAGTTTCACAGAGTTGGAAGGTGATTGATGAAGTAGGACTGTCACCAGAATCAACCGGACCTATGGAACGTTTGCATGCACGAAGCAGTGAGAAGCTAGAATCTCAAGGGGGGAGAATTGGTAAAACTAAGGAGACTCTGCCTCCCATTGCAATTGATTGTGAAGTGGCATCATCAGATCTAATATCACAGAGGAAAGTTGAGGTCATATCTATGCAACATAACGCAATGCCTTCAAACATGCCAGATGTATCCGAGGCTATTGAGATACAAGAGGATTACAGCAAACAAAATCATGTTCCAACGAGTGATTTACACAGAGAAGCAAACCCAAGTGAAAAGAAGCCAGAGAGGGTGATAGTTGTGAATGAGGATAGAATGAAGAAAAAGACTGCACCATCCTCTTCTCTAAGGAAATCTTCAACAAAGAATAAAAGGCGGTTTCATCCTTACAAGGCAAAGAATATTAAGTCTTCTGAACTGATATATTGTAGACACTTATCAGTCCCAAGAATGGAACAGTTAATGTGGAATCAGACACACCTCTCATCGACAAGCTCTTTAACACCTGCCAGGGACATCTACTCCAAACCCAACAATGTACCAGGACGGTTTGTATCACTGCGCCAGTTACATCATCAAGAGAGTGTTCTCAAGAACTCTGAAGAAAGGGAACCAACGTTAACCCCACGGAAAGTGACTAAGGCAAAAAAGAGCCGTGTCAGATCTCTGGATGAAAAGATCCTCCGTCTGGCAGCTGACACTGATGATATCCGGAGGTTGCTGGAACTGGATGAGATGGTGTACTGCTTGAAAGTAAGTTTGGCCAGCATTGATCACACAATCTATCGTTAGACAACTTGTTTCTACATTATAAAAGGGTTTCCAATAAGGCTCCTTTACTTGTGCCTGTTGCAAAGCATTTTAACCAATGTGGCCTAAAATGAACTGTGCTTCATTTGATATGTTCAGGTTATATTTATGAAGTTGAATAGATGCTTCTATAAAACCAAATTGTATATTGGCTTGTGCAGATATTTTGTTCTTCAAATTTATATTTTCCTTTTTTCCCCTTTTGTTAACAGTCCCAGGTGGAGCCCAGCCGACCATTGACTATACCAAGATCATCTAGGTACCACCCATACTATTGAGGATAGTAACACCTGACAGCTGTGGTGAATATGATTATTGAGATGTTCTATGTTCACTACATGGATACCATGTCCGCAAATGAAGTCTGCAAAGGAAGGTTAAACTACTTAGTATTTCTAACAACACCCTGAAAACTGTGATCAACATATTTATTGAGATGTTGTAATGTCAAGTCTACTAGTGAAGTCCGAAGGAAGGTCAATCTATTGGCTAGATCTTCTCATAGCCTATGATTGTGTGGAACAATATGCTTTTTGAGATGCAAGAGATATTTTCACTACTGAAGGAAGGTTAGTCTAGCTACTGACTAAAACTACCAATGTCATGTCTAATAATGTAGACAATAAAAAATGACTACCAATACCCTCATTTGTGATGTCGACTAATATAATAGGTATATCTTGTATTTTCATTATGTTGATATCATGTCTACTAGTGTGGAGAATGCAAAAGAAGGTTAGAGCCACCAATATCCGGACAGCTATATCATTGTGACACCAGTGTATTCTTATTAAACTATTGAAGACAGCCCCGGCCTATTGACCTTATTTTACAATATAACAATGTTGTCCTTAATTTTTCCATCTGGTATAACATACAACACACAAGTCTTACATAGTCTATACTTTTCCTTTGGATTGTGGTTGTAAATTCTAACAAGATTTACATTTGTATTATTAAGTGTTAGCACTACTGGTTTCAGTCTGGTCTGAGACAATTTAACAGTTTTTCATGAACAAAAACATTTTTTGCTTTCTGGTACCTTCTGGGTTCAATCCTATGGATGGAGTCTGATAATTTTGCAGACAGCTTTCATCTAGTTTTTTGTTGTTGATCCGCAAGTCTTTCACATGGAGCTTGAGTCACTTCTTGTGTTTGGCATGAATTGGATCATCATGGTTCAGTCCTGGGGCTGGAGATTGATTAAATTCTGAAGACAGCTCATCAATACAATAACTAAGTTTTTGTTGATCCACAAGTCTCTCACATGAGGCTTGAGTCCCTTCTTGTTTTCGGCATGAATTGGGCCATTTGGGTTCAGTCCTGGAGGCTGGTGGATGATAATTCTGCAGAAAATTTATCCAAACATTATAATTTTGTTGATCCACAAGTCTTTCACATGGAGCTTGAGCCACTTCTTGTGATGGGCTTGAATTGGATCAACTTGGCTCAGTCCTGGGGCTGGAGTTTGATTAAATTCTGAAGATGGCTGATCCATACAATAGCTAAGTTTTTGTTGATCCACAAGTCTCTCACATGGAGCTTGAGTCACTTCTTGTGTTTGGCTTGAATTCATCTGGCCTGGGTTCATTCCTGGGGCTGGAGTATGATAATTCTGCAGAAAATTTATCCATGATACATTAGTTTTGTTGATCCACAAGTTTCTCACTTGGAGCCTGAGCCACTTCTTGTGATGGCTTGAATTGGGTCATCTGGGTTCTGTCTTTGGGCTGAAATCTGTGGCCATCTCCTCTATACATTAAATTAGGGTATCCATTTATAAAGTAAACCACATCTTGTATTAAATGGACTTAGCTGGGACTGCCAGGTCAACCCTGGGCATTCAGTTTGAGTTACAATGCCTTGGTCAGAAAACCTCGCCCCATTTCATGTTACAAGACCAGATAGCAACTCAACTATATGTTACATGTTTGTGTTTGTATATGCTCTCAGTTCATATTGAATGTCAGTTGGACTGGACTGTAGCCAATTAACTTGTGTCAATTAACTTGAGTCTCTTGCATTGAAATAAGTCACAATGCATGAGCCTAGACTATTTGCCCCTGTATTACTTAATGAAGCCCCTATCTAGCTAGATGGACATGAACTCAGTCCTGATCTCTTACTTGTATTGAATCAAAATGTGTGACAATTTTAATGTTTAGTGTAGTCCAGGGAATGGTCTACAAGTCCAAGTGCGATAGTAATACAACTCTTTCCTTCTTTGACCCATTTTATTTGTCCGACACTTCAACTTAATCATGCACAAATTGGTATGCTTTGGTTTTATTTGGTTGATCTATGTGTATCGTGGCACTTGATTATTTGTCACAATGCATGGGTCATATTAAATCATCTGTACATTGTTAAACACAAATGCAAAATTAAAGAAATATTATGTTTGTGACAAGCACAATATCAAGGTAAAAACATATATCTCCTCCAAGCAGTTGTCAGTGTGGATACGAGTAGCTTTTTGAAAGTTTGGAGTCTTACTAGAAGAGTGAAGTTTTATGAAAATTATGTTCAGCACATCATCAACTAAATCATCACATTTATTCATTATGTACAAAACTGTTTGGTCAAAAAATAGTTTCCTGAAAATTTATTTTTTAACCTTTTGTATTTCTTTTTCATAGAGAGATTGTAATAATGGGATGTAGTGTGTAATGGAAACTGGCTTACATGTCCCTTGAAACACTTTATTTTTACAAGTTGAGTATAAAAATGTTAGGTATATATTTCCAAGAAACAGAAGCACTTTGTGATGTAGGTTTAGTTCTTGGTAATCTCATCTATTGCTACAGTTTGTCAGAGTGTTTGGGATCTCAGGTTACAAGGGAAGAAATGGAGTTATGATGTAAGGACTGTTGGTAGGTGTGAGTGAAAGTATGTAAGTTAGTATGCATTTTTCTCTTCAAAATTTTCCAATCCTCAAGACATTTGTGATGAGAGTTTGTGTTGAAGCCTTATTGCACATATATAGTGAGTTGTTCAGTATAGCAGATTTCTTGCATATACAAGATTTGTTTTACCTGTAATTACTTGAAGCAAGAATCCTTGTGGTATTTCTTACTTTTTTACCAGGTTAGACCAAAAGCACACCCAAAAAATAAAAATCACAGTGAAATGCTGAAAACATCCAAATAATATTTAATCTTTTGTGGACTTTTCTTATATACATTATTCCTTCTCCTCCAGCCAGGTTCGATAGAGCAGTTTGTTATATGAGTGTTTGTGTATTGTGTACACCTACTATAGCATTTTAAATTAAAAAAAAAAAAAACATAAAAAAACGTAATAAAAGTTCTATTTTTTTGTTGGGTTAGTGCATACATCGCAATTTGTTTTTCATTCTGAAGTCTTACCAGAAGAGAGTCTTCTTCAAATAGGTATTTAAGAGGAGACCCTCGGGCCCTATAGGGTTGTTAGCATTAATAGAGGGTTCATGAAAGGTTTTAATCTTTGTGTTCTTTTGCTATTAAACCTATTTTTGATTTGCCTATTTTTAGGTCAAGTATGTTGGTGTTGTATTATTCATAGGCATTGATGAAAATATGTTCATTTCTTGCATGCTTGATATAATTCAGCATGAATGTCCCAGCCAGGAAGTTTGTGATTGGTCAAAGTCTATCTAGCATATGCATAAATTATTTACCTTTAAAATCATACAGTTGAGTGTTAATTGTTTTTGGCCCTCCCTATATACCATGTGAAGTGTACCATTTTATATGAAAAATATTTGAACAAATATAATTCATTCCCATATATATACCTATACTAGCTAGAGGCAATACAACCTCTTGTAGTTATATTTTCACCACTTTTAATAACAAGTTTCCCAATTTTGCCCTTGGAATACAAATGAACTTTAGGCCTATTGTGTTAATTGAAGATGTATGCATCCAGTCATCCACTATCCTTCCCAGTGTTAACAGATGATCATGTATTTAGTTTTAAGTTTCAAGGAGTTGCAAGAATAGATGAGTTGTTTTTATCAAGCACATGCAAGCCTTCAGTGTTTATTTTAATTGTCTTGTCTGTTATTTGAGTATTGTGTGATGAGCAGCACCCATACTTATTTGCATAAATATTCCCATCTGAGTAATATTATACATTTACTGCTACTCCTAAAATGTGTGTTAGAGTTCCACCAAATTACAACAATTAACTGGATGATGAATGATACTTTTTTGTCACTCAGTGACCCATATATATATATACAGAAAATATCAGCTGACCAGGCCAAGAATCAAATGGTATCACAGCAGCAGTATCACAGGCAGTTTGTTGGGCAATCTGCATGAGGAAATCTTCTCCCTTCACAAAAGTTGTCCAAAGTTTGTTTACATTTTCCATTACGGTACTTCACACTTTGACAGTTTTAGTGGGGTATATTAAAATTGAACCGCAGTTTTTGGAGGAAAACTGCGGTGGTGGGGTACCAAGTTTGGCATGCAGAGAAAATTCGTAATGGCATGCAGGTGCCAGTAATAATTATGAGGCAACTGTGTGTACAGTAGTGTGAAGGCTTTACCATGTGGGGTGGGGGCAAACTGGATGTCTTGTTGGGTTGGGCTTAGATTTTATATTTAAAAAATGCTTTATGACACTAAGCATGGGCCTAACGACCAAGCAAGGGGGCGAAAATGATTGTGCCCAAATTGACAAATTTGTAGTGATGCTGAAGTATACAATTATACATGGGTTGCAGAAATGTTTGGCTGTCTTGAAACATGCATGTTTAGCTTTACTCATCCCAAAAACTTTCTTGTGCCATATGACATTGATGAGTAGTATCCCCCAAACTGGACATTGGTGGGCATGCTATTGTATACAAATATTAATATACAGTGGCTACCTGCATGTAAATTTTTCCCCATGGTGAGACATTTGCCTTGTCCCACAAGCTGAACGTAAGCAGCATATATTTTTTACAATAGCAGCCTAAACTTTTACAATAGCAACCAACATAAGTGTTTGTCAAGTGGCATGCATAATTTGATCCCATGCATAATTTGAGCCAATTTTTAAAAAATTTTCCTAAATGTTTATAAAACCTATGGAAATCTTCCATTGTGGCTTTAGTGTGCTGGCGTGCTCTTTATTTTCTGGGCAGACATATTTTTATGCCCAACTCACCCTGGCATACTGGGCCAATGCATGACTGCACATCATTTAATTGGTCAGCATAAAATGGCTTAATGACATGTCTTTGAATGATTTCCTGCTGACCCCACCACCCCCCTCCTTTGTCTTTTTTGTGCATTTTCCCTCTCTCCTCTTTTCCCCTTTCCCATCTCTTATTTCTTGCCTGTCTTTCAACAATTTCATTGGGAGATAGTACGCCACCCTCCCCTGGAGTTCACCATGTAAGGCATCAACAATTGGATTGGGAGAATATGCCCCCAGTCCCCAAAGGCAATGTCACTGGAGTTCACCATGGAAAATGAAATGACCATTCACATATCACTGTTCAGATCAAGCTCAGAGATATATGATTACCTCATCAGGAATACAACATTTAATTCTATTGTAACTGGTTTTTTATTCCTTGCCTTGGCCACAAGAAATCTATGCGATCATGTTGGCATGTGTGTGTGGACGTGTTTTGGAGTCCTCGGAAGACGAATTCAATAGTAACAAAAGGTCCTCGTACGTTCAAACAATGGTTAGGGTATTGTCAGGTTAGGGCGCGGACAAAGGAAATTACAAAGGAGTCCTCGGACATAGT
>JAODFY010244071.1:0-13653 GCA_027580055.1 Paracaudina chilensis | reverse complement strand
GCACACAATCAGGTCACCTTTGATTTTGCCATGTGAATGCAACACACAATCAGATATCTACTCATGATCTGACTGCAGTATGTGGAATGAAATGATTGCTTGCACACAATCAGGTCACCTTTGATTTTGCCATGTGAATGCAACACACAATCAGATATCTACTCATGATCTGACTGCATCAGTGAAATGATCTGATTGAAGGCACACAATCAGCTCACCTTTGATTCTGCCATTTTGATTTTGACTCTTGGTATGTTTTAATTTTTTGTGGATAAAAAACATTTTCAGATGTGAGACATTTGCATGGCATGGCAAGTTTGTGATCTCCTTTTTGTTATTCTCTAGATCTCCTGATGAACGCTTTAATGCGATGAAAGATAAAGACAGTGTTTTATAGCAGGGTCATTATCATGTTTGTATAGAGAGGGGGTGCACAGAGGGGAGGTATGATTTAATGCATGGAGGGATGTGGTGTTCACTGCTAACACTAACTGAAACCATAAACTTGGGAAGAGATAGCCTGGATGGTGTTTTGATCTTTTTATGCAATGAACAAAAAACGGGAGAGACACCCAAAAAATAAAATATAAAATGACTTCCTGGTGATACATAAAACAGCATGAGAATTGCCACTTTGAAAGTTTTGTGTGGGTGAATACATCATTAATTCAGTAGATAAATGTCATGGTTATAGAACCAGGCTTTTTGGTTGCAATGCTGAAGGCCGGGTAACTATCAGCATGATGGCATGTGCATGTTGATGTATGTGAGGGCTGGGTTATAAACATGACATACTTAACTTATCTCATATATAAATCGTTGTATTAATTGAGCTTAAGCATTTGGCAGATGTTTAGCACAGCAGGGCCAGCATCATTCTTATTTCAGCCACTAAAGAGTTTTGTATGTGATTTCAGTATCTGGCAAGTTTTTTTTCCTTCTAATTTAAGCAGCACCATTGTATTCAGGGGCCATGAAATCAAAAACAACATGTTGGATCATTGTTATATTTGAAAGGTGGATGGCCCATGATGAGAGAATACATGCCCTAATGTTTTTAGTACTATCCTTGTCATATTAAAATAACAATGAATTGGCTAGGCTGAGTGTAAATTCTAAAAGAGTCACCGTCGTTAGAATTATGTCTGATCAGCCTCATACTTGGTATGGTTGTGCTCTTGGAGGATCAATAAATAATCAATAAAAAATGTAAAATCAGTTTGTTTAATATTAATGAGTGAGCTAGGGTTAATTCTAAATTGCTTAAAATAGCCTGGTAATTCTTGAGAGATGATCCATGATGATAGTTTCCATGTCATATATGAGTGGGTGGGGTTCAATATAAAATATTAAACCTCAATATCAGTTAATGGGGAGATATTTTGCTATACCAAATTAAGCATTCAAAAGCACATATAAACCAAAAGTCACAGAAGAAAATATGTACGACTGAAAAATTTGGACCAAATTTTGTTGTCTAATTGTATGTTAGGCTAAGAAGTCTGTGTTACATCCAGTTATAACCTGCAATGAATTGGAAATGGAAAGTACAACCTCAGTCCAATTGATGGCTCTTTGGTGCAAGTGAATGAAAAAGAGATAATACAGCAATTTATCTTGTGTTGTAAAAAGTATCAATCAGAGTTCAATTCAACAATTTAAAAATTATGATATCAAATAAATCACATTCGCTGAAATAAAATGTGCAGAAGAAAATATGTATCACTAAAAAACTAACAAAATTGTGTGAATTAGACCAAAAGAGTCTGTGTGAAGATGACAAGAGAACATTTCTTCTGCTGATTTCTGGATATATAGAGCATTGTCTGAGGTATTTTGCCATACATTATAAGGCAAAGAGGCTGAAATAATACTTACATCAGACAATTGATTGAATATCCAACTCTCGGAAACCTGCCTTTAAGTCAACCAACTTTTGCCCCGAGTAGGTTGGGAATCTGCTAGACTGGTCAGCTCATTGGCTGTTTTGTATGGGGTTTTGACCAATCATAAATTTCTTGATGGAGGATTGTGAAATTCACTTTGGGCCAGAATTGTTTACTTTTACGGTAAATCTGTTTCCTTTTTGGTTTGTTTAGGATAATCTGGCCAATGATCCCGATGCTGTGAAGGATCACATGCAGCAGTACTTCGCTGGATCACTCCAGGGCAAGAAGAGGGAACAGGAAGGAGTTGGATACTTCACAATGGAAGAGGTGAGCATACCCCAATCATTTGGCCAATCGCGGAACAACCCCTTAAATCTCACTAAACTGGTGGCACCTTACCAATTAAGCATTCTAAACAACTGAGAAAATGGTTCCACTTGTTCCTTACATCTACATGTAAGGATGTAGCATGCTACATCCTTACATGTAGCATCTAATCTTGAATGATACCTATCTAGTTTGCTTGACTAGCAGATTTATGCCATTGTTTGCCCAGGCCAGCTTGCAATTAATGTGAAATTTATCCTATAATTTAATTTTTCTATAATTTAATTTATCCTATAATTTAATTTATCCTATAATTTAATATTTAATTACTGTATGGTGTAGAGCATACCAAGTTTTGCCAGTGGGCATTTATACCATCTTCATAGTGTGTCCCAATATTGATTTATCACATTATATATGTAATATTATTAAACAAATTGGAAATGGTCCAGCGTATTAAAGCTGCTAGATAGCTGCAACATAGCAGCTTTGCAGGTTTCTGATTATCACATCAGGTCATCATCTGCCAATGGTTTTAGTTATCTAGACATGTTTGTGTAAACACAGATGTCTTTAAATAGTCTTTTTGCTCCTTGACAATTCAAGATTGGAATTGCTCATAACTGCTCATCAGAATAGACCCAGGGTGTTTTCGTTAGAAGCTTGTGCATGTTGTGTGCTCTCCTCTATGCAGTGATAACCACTAGTAGGTATTTATATAGTACAAGACAGGATCCAAATGTGGCTGACAAGTTTCATTGCATGATGGGATGCCAGAAATGTGAACCAATGTTATTTTCTCTTTTCCCAACAGTTCATAGACTACCTGTATTCAAAGTACAACCAGATATGGGACGCTAACCACAACATCATCATGGACGACCTGGACCAGCCTATGTGCAATTACTGGATGGCGTCTTCCCATAACACGTGAGTTTTCCTTCATGCCACTGAAACAGCTAAACCAAATAACTTTCCTTTAAAAGAAGGAGCAAAAACTACACTGAACATCCCATTACTATAACAGTATTGGTTGTTGAGATATTGATTTTTGGTTCCTTGCTATAGCAAAAGGAACCTATGCATTCAACTTGGCGTGTGTGCGTGTGTGTTTGTATGTGTGTGTGTGTCTGTGAAGGCAAAGGATTTTTCAGAGCAGTCAGAGGGGCTACGTAATTGTTCGTGAATTTGTACGCACACACGCACAACTAACTATTAACAAAGACTCAGTAGAGGAGGTTAGGCGGAGAATGATACCGAAGATACAAGGTGAGAATCCCAGATGGGCATTTTTATAATGTGTCCTTGTGTTACGTTATATATATACATATATATATATAAAGTCGATGTGAAGGGATTCAAGGGTACCTACTCACTCACTTGCACCAACCTACTCAAACCCGCTTGGCATCCACCTTTGTCCATCCATAAAGGAAGGGCGATCACTACTGTGTCAAAAGAGACCAGATACTAAATAATAAAGGAAATCAAATTAGGTTCTATGAGGTAAGTACTTTGCTGATAAATTTCCAAACCAGTAAGTTTTGGGTATTTTGTGCCAAAAATTTTGAAGGTCATATGGAGGTCACCAGGGGTCATTTGAGGTATAATGGCAATGAGACATGCAACTCCATGGATTGCCCTTGATTATTTGGGCCCACAATTATTTGTACCATTTGGGCCCAAACTTATCAAAGTTATGTATATCATTATCATATACCCCTAAGCAAGGAACCATAGTGCTCTTGTTATAGTATTACATCATTATAAAGGAAAGCTGTGGGACTGTCCCCAAGAATTGGGGATGGGTGATCACTTCAGGAATGTACTTTCAACTCTCCTATTGACATAAATATTGCTAAAATATTTAGGCTGGTGGTGGTTCTCTTTAAACTGTTCAAGAATAACATCATGTGGGTTGAGGAACTGTTCAAGTATCTAATGGAGGCTTGTTACGACCCATTTTGTAGCAACTGACCAAAATGTAACAACTTTCTTGCATTTTGGGCAGAAAGTTGTTACATTTTGGACCAAGTTGTTACATTTTGGTCAGTTGTTACAAAATGGGTCGTAACAAGGCTTGTATCATGAAAATTTGCTGAAACCACTATTAACCAGCTGATTAGCATCCTCCACCAAAATTACAATTTTGGTTCTTGCCATCAAAAATGGAAACTGCACACAATTCTTAAATTAGTCCCCATTTTGGCTCCAGATATCTTTTGGAAGATTTAAATATCCACAATAACATGCTCTATAAAAATGACAAAGACTAAACAATGGTAAAGACAATGCCTGGCACCATTCTTAGTTGTGATTACTGCATAATTCATCATTCTAAGGGAATTTCACCCAGTCAACATACCTGTCACTTTCTGTCACTAACTGTCACTGGTGTTGGAACCAACTGTTCTTCATACCAGGGATTTCTCATTAATATAACTTTCTGGAATCATCTCCTAGAAGCAGCTATTTGAAACCAACTGGTGTTGGGACCAACTGTTCTTCACACCAGAGAATTCTCATTAAGGTTACTTTCTGGAAGCATCTCTTTGGAGCAGATATTTGAAACGAGCTGGCGTTGGAGCCAACTGTTCTTCATAACCAGGGAATTCTCATTAAGATAACTTTCTGGAAGCATCCCCCAGGAGCAGATATTTGAAACCAACTTCTTTATACCAGAAAATTCTCATTAAGGTAACTTTCTGGAAGCATCTCCAAGGAGCAGATGTTTGAAACTAGCTGGTGTCGGAAACGACTGTTCTTCATACCAGAGAATTCTATTAATGTACCTTTCTGGAAGCATCTCATAGGAACAGATGTTTGAAACCAGGTGATGGAACCAACTGTTCTTCATACCAGAGAATTCTTATTAAGGTTATTTTCTGGAAGCATCTGTTAGTAGCAGATATTTTAACCCAGGTGTTAGAATCAACTGTTCTTCATACCAGGGAATTCTCTTTAATAATGTTACTTTCTGGAAGCATCCCCAAGGAGCAGATGTTTGAAACCAGTTTGTGTTGGAACCAACTGTTCTGCACACCAGAGAATTCTCATTACTTTTTGGAAGCATCTTCTAGAAGCAGATATTTGAAACCAGCTGGTGTTGGTAAAAAACTGTTCTTCATACCAAAGATTTCTTAAGGTAAACTTCTGGATGCATCTCTGAGGAGCAGATGTTTTAAACTATCTGGTGTTGGAAACGACTGTTCTTCATACCAGAGAATTCTCATTAAGGTACCTTTCTGGAAGCATCTCATAGGAACAGATGTTTGAAACCAGGTGATGGAACCAACTGTTCTTTATCTCAGAGAATTCTCATTAAGGTTATTTTCTGGAAGCATCTGCTAGTAGCAGATATTTGAACCCAGGTGTTAGAATCAACTGCTACCAGAGATTTTCCATTCAGGTTACCAAGTTTAATTATCACATATTCATTGTCACATATTCATAGTCTTACTTTTTGGAGTTTTATTAACCTGCATCCCTTTATGAGGCTTGTATTGGGAGCAGTAAGACATGTTCTCTCTTGATAAGTTTTGAAACCAATTGCTCTTTACACACAGAGAATCCTGACCAGGGTAGACATGTCTTATCTATCACTTGCTATCAGTTGCTATCACTTACACTCGGTGCCACACTGGAGTGTAGAGGGCGCAATTGCCAAATGAATAAAAAATGGTTTTCTCCAAGTAAACGTCCCCGATGTCATTTGTTTCCAGGTTTATAGTGAATGTCTCTATTCTAGTCTTATCTGTGGTGACATAATGCACACCGATTTATATTTGAAACAAATAAAATCTGTGTGCACTTTATTTGAGTAGCACATTTGATGACTTCACGCAACGGTATAGGCACATGCCTAGGCCTAATAATGTCAACATTGGACTGTGTTAGGCTTACTATCATTATGCATATATAGTTGAAAATGTATGAAAGGTTAAAAATTTGCAGCAAAATGTACCGATATTTTGCAACAAAACTTGTATTCAATGTATATAACGCCTCACTATATACACGTTAGTCCTAGTCCGGCGACAAAATGCACCAATCATACAGTCATGGCCTTACTTCTTCGCAAATGGGGCGAAGAAGTGATTGTATATCTTTTATTTGAAAGAATCATAATAGCCATGTTCATCATTTATTTATTGAATATCAATGGAACTTTTGTCAGTTGAGTCTTTTTAAAATGGTTATAAGCAGAAATTTATAAAATATATTTTTAATTGGCAGGTTATTTCACAAGGACAAAACATTGAAGCAACATAGATTTTATGTTGATTGTACAACATAGACAACTGTATAAAGTGTGTTTAAGCTACAATTGATACCTTTACCAAATAACTTATGTTGGGATTAGTGTTTATGCAGGCAGCCAAATTGACATTTCAAGAATGTATTTTTTTTTTTTAATAAGCTTCAACAGGCACCACTGCCCATGAAATAATTAATGATTTAGAATATTATAGTATAAAGTAAATCAAGTTTACAGTTGCAGAGGTATTGGTTTAGTTTAGTAAATAAGGATCAGGAAGGACAAAAATCCTCATAAAAGACCCTGGTATTCTGGTATTTTAAAACATGTTCACGTTAAGCCCCACCTGCTCATTATTATTCATACGACCCGCAACAAACTGTGGATCAGCTACACCCCATGAACAACGTAAATACCAAGTAGGGACTCAATCCATCCATGGGTATAATCCTAAACGGTATAATTTGATCGGTGTCAAATAAAGGACCCTTACAATAAAGAAGCAAATTGACAAAAAGGTTATGATTTACATGCTAGAGTGCGTTTCGGTCGGGTTGGTACCGGTAATTCCCATACCTCTTACAGAAGCAGGATAATAAAGATAGTAAAGTGAAAGATTAAAAATCGATCAAATTACTAGGTAGGTCAAGTAAACCAGCTTAGTACATTATCAAACCAAAATTGTTCTGTAATCGGATGTGGAGTTATTATTTTCAGAACTATTGCCACCTTTGATAACTCCCTACTTGCAATTATATGGTTTCGAAAATAAATTAAGACGGGTGATGTATAGTACCAGTTTGTCGGATAAGATGATTGAAACGTTTTGGTTCAGATGAAAGGTATGCACGGGTCAGTCACTGGTTGCAACTTTTCTAAAAGTGATACTTCTTAATCTAGGTTATTTAAAGAAGGGTAGAGGTAAAAAAAAAATCTAATAAGTGGGGCTTAGATGCAAATAGGGGTATAATGTCCATCTTTTTTTGTACATTTATGCAGGAATTTGTGCAGTCAGTATTTTTGGTGTATATATGTGTGAGACACAGATATACACAAGTCCCCTTCAATGTAGCTCATACTTGGTATGCATTACGTCCTATATTTTGGCGTAAGAAATTTGATTTGATGTCAACAGGTAAACCTGAAAACAAAGTGTTACAAAATGCGGGTCAACACCATAAGCACCTTAAAAATTGGACATGCACAAAGGGTTTAGCCTGTATTTTTCGTTGCCAGATTTTAATTTATATATACACGCCGTATACGATTGTAGGCACAATTACAGTTTTATACGATATTAACATAGTTCATATTAATATTTCATAAACTTAGTAGGGTAATATGGTAATAGGCTGTATATTTTCTGACGTGAACTTAAAATATATCGAATTCTTTCTATTACGGAGAAGCAAGCAAACCATGCTGCACTTCAACTGATTACGAAGATTTATATAAACAAAATATTTGTGACCCGTTCACCATTATGTACACATGACAACTAATACCATAACGACCGTAATGGCAGTTGGACTCTCACCCATAATTAAATTGAGCAGAACATATAACATGACGTCTTCCATTTGTCTCGTGATTACGTAATTAAACACTACATCATGGGCCGTTCCATTAATAGCTCGGAACTCGTGAACATGCACCGTGAAGTTGAGATTTGTACACAACTTGGTGAAGTCGCGAGTAACGTAAACAGGAGATAAATGGAACCGTGACCGGACGCCTGCCCCCGGGAAAATTCCCCCGGACACCCCCCCCCCGGATATTTGAGTTGTATTGGGGGGGAGGAGGGTGGTGTTAAGGTCAGTGGTTAGGGTGGGAGGAAGAGGGGGTAATGTCCGGGGGTTGTCCGGGGGTTGTCCGGGTGGGGAATTGACCCGGGGGAGATGTCCTAGAATCAAATGGAACGCAACAGTTAACCCACAAAATTCTTGAGTGGTAAATTCCTCATACATATAGCAAAAAAATGAGCTGACCAATCTATCATCTACATTTCTAGTATATTCGGGCGAGAGTTCTGTACCGTAAATATTGGAATGGTTCCTATCTATGTAAAGGAACATTTACACTCAACTTAATATCTTGTCAAAATATCATCGTTTGAGAATATAAAATTGTTTCTTCATTAAAAACAAAGACTCCCAACGACATGCCATGAGATATTTTATCTCGCCATGTCGACATCCTATTGACTCATTCAGATTAATTATCCTATACCTTGACAACAACATGTCGACATCATGGTTCAAGAATCCGACGGGTAGAGATAACCCATAAAGTGTTTTCCCTCTACCCCGAAGATTATTTATCTCGCCATGTCGACATCTTATTGACTCATTCAGATTAATTACCCTATACCTTGACAACATGTCGACATCTTGGTTGAAGAATTCGATGTGTTGAGATAACCCATAAAGTCTTTCCCCCTCTACCCAGAAGATCATTTATCTCGCCATTTCGACATCCCATTGACTCATCCAGATTAATTATCCTTTTCTTTGACAACATGTCGACATCATGGTTCAAGCATTCAACGTAAAGGTTTTTCCCTCTACCCCGTTGATCATTTACCTTGGCATGTCAACTTCCTTCAAGCAGGATGACGTAATGACGATGATATCTCTCTGGGAGCTCATCTGTACACAATTTTATCTGTATATATTATTTATTATAACATTAATTAAATACCTTAAATGCATGTGTTAGGCTCCAAAGGTGGCACAATATTTTATCAGGTGGGGCATTTCATTAAGGGAATGTATTTGTTTGTTCTCCAAAATTTTCTAGGGAGAGATTGGTTATAGGGGCGCCGCCAACTGACCCCAACTCTACGGATCTGAGCCTCAATCGTCATTTGAACAAAGAAAACTTCCAGGATCAACCCTAGCCAGCCAAATATCAAACATCGTTTGACATGATGAAGATTAACTAGGAAGGTTAAATACCACCACAATCCAAAATGTATTGCTTCATTGAAAAATGTAATCTCCAAATTATCTTGTGTGAATTAAAATTGATTTGTTTTTAAATTAATCTACATTTAAATAAAGCAACTGGCATTTTTTGTGATGTCACAAAGACCCTTGTCACTTTTTTATAAGTGATGTTTTTCTAGAAACTTTCTATCTATGGAAATATAATCTTCGAACCACAGCCTTTTATTGTCAAAATAAGAACGTATATATTTCAGCCCAAATGTGCCGACGACACCACATGTTTTGCCACACGAATGATGGAAATTAAACTATCAATTGATTTCAAATATCAACATTTCAAAATGTTTATTTGTCTTTTTATTTTTAGAAATTGGTTTTAATTGGAATGTTCCAGTTTCAATAATTTTATTGTTAAGTTGCATGTGTTATCATCTCCTTGCAGGTGTTCGCGATGGTGTCGATGTAACTGACACGGTACTAGCTTGTGTACTCTTCAGCCACCGTCGGCATAGTGATGGAATCAATGCGCATGATCTCCCCTCCCCTGCCAACGAGTCCCAGCTTAGCCGTCCTGTCGTGCTTTTGATCTTCTTTCACCACGATGATGTTCCGGTTAGGTTCCGGGTAATCTTCGTTTTCAAGTATTCGGTAGTCGGTCGTTATTACACGATTCCCGTAAAGCCTAGACTCGCGGTCCCTGCCGAAGCAGATCACGTAGAGCAGGACTCCTGCCAGCCCGTAGATCCCCGTTACCGTGGTATAGAGAGAGGGGACTACCGTCAGCTCCTTCCAATCCCGAACATAGACCCCAGACGAACCAAGGCTAAGAATACTGATGGCCATGTTGTGGTACACCTGGGAACGAAACAAGGGTGCATGTGTCAAACACATTACAAAGACACGGGCGTCTGTCACTGTTTGATTCGTCGTGACAACGTTAGTAATCATACCGTCCGTACCCGGAAGCGTTTCTATATAGGATATCCCTCTTGGTTGTAAATGCCCTCATATTAGGCTCAACCAATAACCCCTCGTATTGGAAGTTAAACCCGCATATTATGTTCTCTTACCCATACAAAATAGTTCTGGTATGGTCGTGCAGCCCTCATTGCATTCTGGTTATTACTGTAGCCTATATCACTCATGTTAGAGAACTCAAGACTTGTTGAACACCATTCACTGTGGGTATATATGTATGATTTCACCTTTGGTGTATATCATCCCCAATTGCATATGATTTGATATGGTTTGCTGGGATCTGGATCGACTCACCAGCGATATTGCGAATGCCTTCTTTGAAGCGTTGTCCTGTTTACCAATCAATCCGATTACATAGCCCATTGTGTACGATACGGCAGGCAACGTGGCTAGTGCGTAATAGACATTCATCGGTACGTCTTGTAAGGCTGTGTTGACCATGAACTGCATGACGATGTTGATAGCAAACCCAACGAAGCCAAGAGATAGCCCAAACTGGGTAAGGAGAAGAAAGATAATATGGAATATTGTGTAACAATCCCTCGCAGAAACACACATACACACAGGTGGGTTTAACATTAAGTCCGAGGACTCCAATTTTCCTTTATCCTAACCATTGTTCGAACGTCCGAGGACCTTTTGTTCCTATTGAATTCTTCTTCCGAGGACCTGAAATTCCTTTGTTCAAGTCCTCGAACCTGATGCGAAACCACACATACATACACACACTTACACTTGTTATGTATTGTCTGTCCGACAACCGATGACATTTCTTTTGTCCGCGCCCTAACTTTGTGATTGTCTCGAAAACCGTTGACTATTGCTCTCTATTGTCTCGACAACCGATGACTGGAATTACTGGAATTTCTTTTGTTCTTGTCATCGGTTGTAAGCAGGTTCAGATAAAACACGATTTGCGGTTCTGATGTCAAACTGAACAATAGTTGTTGTCTTCCATGAATTGTATAATAAAATAATGAAATATATGAAAATGCTGCATGAGTTTTAACCTCGTGCATGCATTCGTGCACTCCCTTTCAATGGAATGAATTTTGGCCGTTCCCTAAATAAATAATGGGGCTTATACACTATAAAAGTTAATTGTGGATTAGGAATCGTCAGAGAACCACCAATTCTTCAATAGCTAAAATTACTATCTATAATCCTCGACAAAAATGATTGGACAAAATAGTCATTAACCTTAAAAATCGACAGAGAGCCACCGTGACGCCTATAATTCTTCAATAGCTAAAATTTACTACCTGGCTGCAATTCTCGATAAACTGAACAATAGTTGTTGTCTTCCATGAATTTCTGCAATAATAAATTGCAGAAATAAAGGACTTTTATACGTGCATTGAAAACAACAACTTAAAACTGAAATATAATTGTTATGGTCCATGGATTCCAACATTGAAAGAACCTGTATGAGCCACATAATTTGGTTGATTTTCAGTAGTAGAAGTCATGGAAAGCTCCCTCAACACGTGCATATCGATATATATACAACTACTAGTTGAAGTTAATCAGTGGCTGAAAGATATTCTGTCCTAGATCAGCTTCATTTGACAGCCTTTTGGGGGGCTCAGTGACTATTCTATGGGGGGATGGGGTCATTTGTTGATAAATACATAAGGGGCTTTATAAAAAAAAAAAATCACCATTATCGCAATTTTTATGCTGAGGACGTAGCACACAATACAGTTTAACTCTTAGTGACAAGTGGAGGGGGTGGGGAGGGGGTGGGCGGAACGCCATGAGGTCTCTATACCATACTATATGATCAACCACGTCGGATATTATTTTATTGCGCATGCATCTTTAATAAAAAAATGTACGCCCCCCAGGAAAATTAAGATGACATGTTACGACGACATGTTACGACGACATGTTACGACGACATGTTACGACGACATGTTACGACGACATGTTATGATGACATGTTACGACGATGTTAGACGATTAACGGATGTTTCTGAAAGTATGCTACTTTAATTTTTTTTTGCACGGTAGGCAGTTGTCGTAAGGTTTATGACATACGTGGCAACTAGAACAAAAAAAGCGAAAGTGTTAATTATCTATTAAAAGAACTCCCGTTTACACACATTATGCTGTTGAATTAGACGGGCATGTCTCAGTGAAAGTAAACGTATATACTAACGTACGTAATGAGGTTATCCAGTTATACATGGTACACAACTGTATATAACAAATATAGCCTATTATGATTATAGTCGTGGCTAGATGGGCTTCTATATCGTTGTTAATCAAAGGGTGGCGCGACTGGGGAATGATTTTGAAACTGGGGGATACCTTTTGGGTGATCATTTGACCTTTCCCATGGTAACTTTTCTTTTAAATTAGTTTATGATCAGTGACATAATGAAGATGATGTCATTTCGAAGAAACAGGACATGTGCTAATCATAACGGTGAAAAACTGCCCTGTCAACAAATGTGACTCTAGTCACACTCTTTACACCTGATCTCGCGATCTCATATGATTGCGCAATGGTGAGAAAATCTCGTCATAATGATCGCGCAATAGTGAGACAATCTCACCATTTCAGACACTGATATCTCTCGTATCGATGAAATGAAATTTAAGACGCTGTGGGCCCACTTTCTTAAATACATTCAACCTTAATGCAATAACACATGCAGCATATTTAAAGTTATTTTACCGAATATGGTACAACTTTTTGGTTTAATATTTTGTCGTATAATTTTGAAACAGACACTTTGTAGACATTATTTTTTATATAGATATATTGTTGTTACCATCACGCGGAGTGTATTACGCTTGACTATCTGTATCGATTTCTTTTCTTCTTCTGTTTTTTTCATCATGTATATTCGGATAGAAAATTAAACTTCAGTTGGTTGAAGAGTTAACACAAGCACGCATGCAGTGCCCCAACACTGAGCGCGCACCCCCTACGGCGAAACATCGCCTTGCTTTTACACAAACTCATATAGTCTTAATAATAGGCCTGTCGCCGAAGTGTTAAATTAACCTGACCTCTAAAATTACCGAATGCCAAATCAATGTATTTGGTATAACATAATAAATATATGAAAAATGCTGCATGAGTTTTAGCCTCGTGCATGCATTAGTGCACTCCCTTTCAATGGAATGAATTTTGGCCGTTCCCGAAATAAATAAAAACGTGTTTCTTATCGCTTCAATCTTCGCTATGAATATTACTATTGACAAAATGAGTGTAGACTGTAGGGTATATAAGTTTTTTATG
>JAODFY010243962.1:2092-16057 GCA_027580055.1 Paracaudina chilensis | reverse complement strand
CGCCCATGAGTGAATACTGTAATTGTCAGCAACATTGTTGCATCCCCTTTAAACACGTTGACTAAATTGACGAGAGAATCACCAACATTGAAGGAGGGAGCGGGGGCGTCCCAAGGAATTTGTCCAGAGATTGTAGGTCATGAATATTAATGAGTTGGCAGGGATTAAAGTAACTTCTTACTTAGTAAGGTTTTATGTTCAACATAATCAGGTAGATCTGCCATATTTGTTTCATTTTCAAAGAAATGTACAATATCAGTATCTCTTCACAAAAATCCTAAATCCTAAAAGTTTTTATGGCATCTGAAACACAAAACATTAATTTTCTTGTTGAACCTGCAGTAAGTAGTAACTAGTTTTACACAGTTGTGTTTTCTTTCCATTTGATTTCACCAGAGTATATTCATAATTATAATTAGGTTATATTTTCCAGTCTGTTGAGGTTTTCTCCATTATCTAGAATGTTTTTTAGTGTTTGGTCAATTTGAATATTCTTCTTTCCATTTGATTTTACCTGATCCATAACGATGCCCATTATTTTACATAGCTATCCAATTCTTTAGTCTAATTTATAAAGAGGAAAATGGCATCTTCTTGAGTGTCAAAGACATGATTTTATATTGCCAATTTGTTTGCATTTTGCTCATATTCATACAGCTGTCTGTTTTGGCTTCTGGGCAGCCATTTGAAATCTGTCCATATAATACGTGGTGCATATTTGTGGAGGGTGTAATGCAAAGCCAATTATAATATCCCTGCTGTACTACAGAGGTCATTGTGGCAGGCTATGTAACAAAGACCACAGAACAAAGTTGAATAATAAATGATATTTTCGGAGAAAAAAAAAAGGTTGCCAGGTTTGAAGACTACTTCAGGTTAATATTACCACAGCACATCTGTATTTTTTTTTTTTTATTATAGCTAGCCTAAGATATGTCATTTTCTCAGTCCAAGCGGTGGCCATCTTGAAAAAAAAATGGCGGCCATTTTTAAAAATAGCCAGACCGATCATTTTGGAAAATGGGTCTGGCGGCCATTTAAAATAAAGACCTTCCTTTTTGTCAAAAATGCAGGTCGCTAAACATGTTTTTTTTACTTGGCCTTATCCAATCAAAAGATCTGCCAGCGTTTTTTCCCTGCAATTTGAGATAATGGAACTGTAATAATGGTATCTTAATGGTCAGTGCTTGATGAGATATGGGGGTAGTAATTATGTGTTGTGGGAGACTGATAATTTATTCCTACCAGCATACCATTAATTAATTCCTTCCAGCATATTATTAATTCCTACCAGCATGACATCTAGTATAAATGTCAGCATATTGCAACCTGAACTGACAAACTTGAAAGCATTATATTTTATTATTGTTTGTTATAGCAAATCCATGACACAAGCACAGTGAATTGGATATAGTGAAAATTCCTTGCCTGCATTTCATTTGTATCCACTAGGGAGCTTTCAGGGGCTGTTTGTTCATTCCCCTTGCCCTTCATCTCTCACCCATCCCCCTCTCCGCCCAACCTTTGCATATTCTTGAGTAACCAAATTACTTCCTTCTTCAAGCATACATGTGCCCTGCTGCCTACTCCACCAATCTGGTTGTAATAATCCTTCAGTGCAAATATACAGACTGTAGCAGCAGTGTTTGTTTTGTGTGATTGGGCCTTTGATGGGTGTTTCTACCAGAGAGGCCAGGTTACTTAAAGTAAACAAATTAAAAACAAACTTGGCATGTTGCAACCTGGACAAGTTCAAACCATGATCTGATGATGTGAACTCTATTCACGGTAAATAAAGTCAAGTCTACATGCATACTTTGATACAAACTGCTATTTTACTGATATACTGACAGGTAGAGATCAGTACTGTACATGATGTAAACTGAAATTTAGAGACTGTACAAACTCAATCATTCAGCAGATTTTGTATAGCATACATTGTTTTTTGCAGAATTAGATACCATTGGGACTGGGAAGTGTCTATACCGTATTTGAAAAAGAGGTGAATTTTTCAAACTATGATAACCACCTCAATTTTCAGTTGTGGGTGATGTAGGTGACAATCAAGGGTCAAAATCAGAGGGTCGGGGGATAAGAACAAGTTTGATGCTTCCCCTTAAGTACCAAATTACAAATTGAAAAAAAAAGAACACATGTATGTATGCTGGGAGGGTATACAAGTATGGTGAGACAGGGAACATGTGTATGGAATGCTGGGGTAGGGGTAAAATGAGGGCGGGACATCAGCTGAGGAACACTGGGGCAGAGTTTGTCCATTGTTGCTGGGAATGGTGCAAGAGTAGCAGAGATAAATGATTGAAAGGTCACAGAAAGGTCAGCTGTAGGTTTCAGAAGGAGATATGATAGGCAGTTACCATTAGCTTTGTTTAAACCACCCTCTGGCCAGTATTTCATTGTTGTTACTTTAGAAGACATTGTTGAAATGAGGTCAAACAGTGTTTATTCAAACAGGGCAAGTTCTGTTTGTGTGATAATGAGAGCAGTCTCTATTCAGCTCTAGCTGTTAAAGAGCATCCAACCCTATTAGATACTCAGTTTTAACTGAACTGCAGAATAAAAACAAACAGCAAAGATGTGAAATTTGTTTGAGAGGGAAAGTTTAATATAATGATTAATTTTGTAACAAGTTTGGATTTAACTCTTATTTTGTTTGGATACACTATACAGGTACATGAGGCATATTTTTGCATATAATGTGTAGAATTGAACACCACATCTCTTAGACAAATCCCTGCTAGGGTGTGTTCATTACAGAGTTTATGAATCCTGTATGTAATTACTGGCAGTCTAGTTCCTAGCTTGATGTGTTGGTCTTTGCATTAGAAATTAAGATCCATCAAAATACAATTTATGTATCAACATTTCAGTGATATTATTAATTGGCAATTGCCTCCAAATGGAAGATTGATATATACTAGAAAAACATATTTTTCTGGAATAAATTATTTTTTACTACATCTAAATATGACTGCTCTAGGTCGCAAAATAATTTGACCAACAAAAGTTGGGTGTTATTTAAGTTCATAGCTCAAACAAAATTTCTGTAAACATACAGATACAGTCAGCACTTTGTTGCTCTTGGTGCAGAGCAAGCCGACAGAACTATATTTTAATGAACTTGCCAAAAAATTACAGAGAGATGCTCTTTAAATGCACTTGGTTTTACTTCTATGGCAGGCCATTTGTGTCACACACTCCCTACAGGTTATGAGTAATAGTTATCCCAGGGGGGATTTCCCTGTTTGCTCAGGCCTAGATCTATACTGCACTTGGAGATGAACAAGCATCATGCCAGTACAGTCAATCTCAAACTACTATATAAGATTGTTAAGGTGCTGAGTGGAAATGTTGAAGGAGGAAGGGAATAGTGACTTCATTAGAAGGTGGGAACAGACATAATAATGAGAGGAGGAGCTTTAAATACCATCATGTAATGGAATGAGTACATCATGCCCCTCAGCCCTGGTGCATTGCCCTACTATCCTTCCTTAGCCCATTATGGTTCCCTCATACAGTATACATCTCAGCCCAGTATTGTGGATCAGCCATATAGTTATATTCCGTATCACTATGCCCTAATCATGATTCCCAGCCATAGTATAGTTCCATCAGCCCCAGTCTTGCATGTCAGCCATAGTTCTCTTACATATTCTTCATCACTATGCCATAGTCATCCTCATCCCCCCCATCCTTGTGTCCTCATAATGCTTCTCAGCCCTAGATAAAAGCCAATCACTTCCAGCCCTCATTGTTACATGTTCCACAAAGAGGACCCTCTTTGGATCTATTCACAGCTGGGACATTCATCAGTACTGTATGTAAGCCTATTGTTAGGACAATATTGCTCCTTTAAAGCCAATCAGCTCAGTGAACCACATAAATTGAGTATTATCAGTACAGTGTTAAAGTGCAACTTATACACATAGTGTAACTTAATACACAGTATGAGGCTAATGCTCTAAATTATAATACAAAAAGGTGCACACAAATCCAGAGAAAGTGTAACTTAATTCACATTTTGCGGCTAATGCTCTAAATTATAATACAAATAGGTGCACAAATCAAGAGAAAGTGTTTATGGCCTATATTTTTTAAAAGGAACAAGAAGAATAAGATTGTGGTTTAAACATGTTCAAAAGGGAGCAGACTTAAGGATGTACCAAGCAGAAGAGAGTCCACGAGCCACAGTGGTAACGGCCATATCACCTATATGTTGTTGTTGTAGGTTAACAGAGGGACTTGCCTCCTCAAACAACATATCTGGAGGCAATTTTTTCTTGCCTTCATCATTTTCTCTTGAAAGTACCTAACATTCTCAACAAAATCCCTGATTTTTATTCCATAACACTCCTGGGAATTTATATATACGCACAAATTTGGCCTCTCCAAATGGGCGATTTTGAAATGGGAATGTGCTCAGAGCAGCGCTTAAGCCTCTGTGTGAAGTCATTGATATAGGAATGAGTGGACCGTGACGGTAGTTGTTGCACGTCTCTACTCACTGTTTGCATACAAATTCATGTTATCTTTTACTGAAATGCATTTTTAGTATATATGTTATTAAACTGAACTTTATTTTTTGGGTATCATTTTGTAAACAGCAATTATTTGCCGTATAAATATTACTTATAATACAGTAATTATGGTTATTATGGTTATTCCGGAAGTTTATCATCCTATTTATTCAGGTGTGGAAAATTTGGAAAAACTTAGCAGATATGAAATATATAGACATTGGGAAAAAATGAAAGAAATGAAAAGAATGAATCAATAAGACGATAGCGAAAACTTACCAGATATGCCGCTTAATGTAAATAATAATAACAATATAGCGCCAAACCAGAAACTGCAAATAACTGCTCAAGGCGGAAAGAAGAAAAATTAACAATTGAAGGAACAAATAAAGAAATGAGTCTTAAGGTAACTCTTAAAAGAGTGTATTAAACAGAATACCATTTAAGACACCCTGTATAAATTAACCCTTCAAATACAAGTGACCCCTTTTGTGTGTCCATTGTGCTTCAGTTCCTAGCTCACCTGCTCTTTGGAAGATATTTGTTTATTGGATTCATTTTTATAGCTTAAAGCCATTAAATACCGGTCTAATGCAGTAGGTGTGTTTCAGTATTCCAATCAATTAGGAAAGCCAGGTACTTTAAAACAAAAATGTTCATTAAAACAAAATTAACAAAATTAACATGTATTAGAAAATGTATTAGAAATGTATTAGAATTAACATGTATTAGAAAACCTAGTGATTAGTGAACAAAAATGTGTAAAGTTTTAAAAATGGAAACAATCTTTAATTGCTGTTCTGTTGTGTTAACACATTCATCATGATATATTCTTTGTTAGCTGTATCTAACCATCTATATGTGGTGTAAATGATTTTTTCAGGATATACAAGTGAGCATGCTTAGTGTAAGGAAATCAAGTTGGTTGCCAGGACAACCAACTTGACAGATGTTTTGGTCTGATCGCTTGTGTAACGTCACAATGCCTATGTGCAGTGTGTGTATCACTCACTACCTTAGCATTGTATTGTAAACGTCCCAACACGTGTGATGGGTGCACCGCTAATCAGGTGTTTTACAACAAAATACTTATTACAACAATTATTGGCGGTTCACGCATAATTGAGACCAAACCAAGTATATATCATCGTTTGCGAAATTGTGTACATGGACCATATTATATTTTACATTACTTTTTTTGATAATTAGCGAACGTTGTAATTCATTATGCAGCCCAAATCTTGTTGGGACTCGAAAATTGCCTGCAGCATTAACCTTACAATAGTTGGAATATTGGAATTGGAAAATGTTTGATTAATCTCAAGGAATATATATCCCTTATAAACAATAATATATTCATCATTATACACAAAATTTTATAACATTCAGAAATCATTCACTATTATTTACACTTTAAGTGCTGTGTGTGTGAATATGTTTATTGACTTTTGAGGAGCACATGGTATGCTATCTGGTTATATATCTGGTCTATATAACCTCCTTCAATGCAAGGTGCTGAAACTAGTCCTGTAGCTCTAAATTATTATCCAGGGTTTAGTTTCTCATCAGATTGAAAACTTACTGCCTTTCCCTTAAAAAATATTTTTAAATTTTTTCACAAAAGGTTCAAATAAAAAAAAAAGAAGACAAGTTTGATGAAATAAGAGACTTAGAGCAGCAGAGTGGAGCCTACAAACATGCTTTGTGGAAATAAATTCAATTTTATCTCGTCAGTGTCAAAGAATGTCTTGTGAATATTAGATTGGATTTATCTGCTGCACGAAATTCAATTTCCTGATCGACATTTATCGGTTGAATGAACAGTATGATCCAAAACAAGATGTAGACTACAGTTTGTGGGAGACAACTGGCATGATGTTGAGAGGATGGTGATGGGGTGGCTTGCTCTGCAGAATAACTGGCAGAGAATACTGTAGGTTAATGTTCTTGAGCTGTGTAATTAAATAATGTAAAGGATTGGGGCGTATTAACTTGAGTAGTTGATTCTATAAATGTTTTGCTTTTCTTCAGAGAGGAAACAAGTCATACAGTGATGGTCAGAGGATGGGGGTGCATATGGTGGGGCAGACCAGAGCACTCAGTGGTATGGACTGCTTATAAATTTATGTTAAGTTTCCTTTAGCATTCCTCATGTTAGTTATGAGAATTCTTGAGCATTCCTCATAAACATGGTATGGACTGCTTATAAATTTGTTATGGGCATTCTTGAACATTACTGATACTGTAACTATACTGAGCACTCATTTGAATGAATTGCTTAGTTTAATTGACATTCTTGAGCATTCAGGCTGGTGAGCACTCAGTGGGATGGACTGCTTATTAATATTATTCTTGGAAATTCTTCAAAACTATAGGCCTACTGAGCACTCAGTGGTATGAAGTGCTTAAATAAATGTTTATGAGAATTCCTTAGCATTCTTCGAACTATACCGTGCACTAAGATGCTAATAAATTTGTTTTGGGCATTCTTGAGCTTACATAACTATACCGAGGACTCATTGGTATGAATTGCTTATAAAGGGCATTCTTGAGAATTTGTAACTATATCCAGGAGCATTCATTCAGTGATATTGAACTGCTTATTAATGTAAGTTATGAGAATTCTTGAACATTCTTCATAAAAGACTGTTGCATGATTACATGTGAAATCTTTGTTAAGACAATCACAGAAATCGCCTAGACACATTTATTGTTCTGTAGTTGACCAAAAAATATATAAATCATAAAATAAATATTTTACTTTTTCTAATTTAATAACAATTAAGCAATAAATCCTCTAAACATTCTGAATTGATCAGTCTACATTTAGTTTTATTGATGCTCTGAAAAGTGCTACGTGTGTGAACATAATTAGTATCACTTGACTTGTGACCACATATCATTATCATCTCATTATCATCTCATTTAAACATGGAATCATGAAACATGGCTTATTATACTAAGTACTCAGTGGTATGGACTGCTCATAATGTTAGTTATAAGAATTCTTGAGCATTCTTCAAAACTATACTGATCATTCTGTGGTATGTATTGCATTAGTATTCCTCAAGTACTCTGTGCTATGAACAGTTTTGATGAGGAGGCTCCCGACTTTGTTCAACAACATTTTGCATTGTCGTAGAAGTTTGGATTCATCTACAGGAGATGTGAAGCATGTGACATGTGTGAGTACTGCTCTGATGGTCTGACACTCATGCCCTGGTACAGTGTGAGAGTTGTTAGCCCTGAGATCCACTCCTAGTTATCACATGTGTGAGTGCTGTCAGCCTCGAGAACCACTCCTTGTTATGAGAAGCTCCGATGGCCTGTCACTGACTCTCATGCCCTGGTCAAACTATCTCAGTCAAACCTCCCAAACGTTTCATGATTGCATCAGGTGACACTTACGCAAGCAGGAATATTCATGAGACAATGGAAACAGGACTGGTTGGCTAATAAGGATGCATCTTTTCCCACAAGGCCTATTGATTGAACAGCACACATTGAATAGCCATTTTAAGAACAGGCCAGCAATTTGCCCTTTGGAATTCTTTGATAGAAACTAATAAAATGAAAGGAAGTAGGGACAGATAAAGAGATTAGTAAGGTGGCCATTCTGAACCCTTGGTGGAATCTTCTTAAATACAAGAACTTATAGATTACTGCCTCCGGATTCGATTTGATACTGGTTGATGGAGCCTGCTCTTTACAGCCGTGGAGAAGGTTGGATGTCATGGAACATAGATGATGGAATATATGTTACATTAATGATGGAATATATGTTACATTAATGATGGAATATATGTTACATTAATGATGGAATATGTTATATTAAAGATGGAATATATGTTATATTAATGATGGATTGTATGTTACATTAATGATGAAACATGTGTTACATTAAGGAGTTATATATATTTTTCACATAATTACACTGTATGTTTTTCCATATTCTGTTCTATGGCCAAGTCGTGTGTATCAAATGTAGAAAGGACCCGTATTACTTCCGTACAGTGTTTGTGCCCTACGACGTGTCCCCAAAATGAGGATGGTGACATTGATAAAGTTAATTTACATCTAATGCCCCGCACCTTAATGCTGTGCCACCTCCACTGCTTAGCGGCAGCAAGGAAAAATTGTATGGTGTTCTTGTTTTAAGATTTTTTTTTTTCATTTTGCTGTCCTCTAAATTGTACAAAATGAAGCATAGTTCGAATGGAACACCTCTTGACCTCAAGATGGAGATGGGCTTGGTCAAGTACCATTAATATTTCTCATTGGAGAGCAATTTAATGCCAAGGTTCTTGACTTAAATATAGAAACCAATTAGGAGTTTCTGCCAAATTCTTTCAGTATTGCAGTAATTATAGTTTGAATTTGCAGAATCAGAAAAAAAAATGTGGATTTAGCATTTGTTAGGTATAGTCTTCTGGTCTGGTGTTGTTTTCTGTGGTTGACCTGTTAGCCTAGACTGAGGCAGTGATGGATTCTGTTTCACATTCATGCTCTTTGTGAGCAGGTCCTTGCATCTTGGATGAGGAGCAACCTCAGACACCTGATACTGGCCTTAATCCTCCAGAGATACTCAGTGGCGGTAGAATTATGCAAAACAGCCGCAGAAAACAAAGGAAACAAGGAACAGAGTGCGTCTTCTCCATTAAAGTTGATCAAGATTAGATTTCATGGTTTTGTCTTTCACAGAGATAATTGTGTTATAATATGATCTTTATCACTGCTTAGTTGAGCTGGGAAGGTATGACGTGCCATTTGTTTGAGAGGGAAGAGAAAGGTCATTGCTAATGCCACTTTAGTAAAGACGAGCATTAATTATCATTCAGTGTTCTTCATTTATTTGTTGAACAGCCATTCCATCTACCCCTCCACTATGTACAACCTTCCATATGTCATGCTCAAGATATCTCCTGTACCCCATTACTTTGCCTATTTCATTGTACCTCGTGGGGTTGGAATTTATTGAATTATCCCCATATTCCACAATCCCTCATTCATACTCATTTAAATTGATCAGACCACCCTACAGCATTATACTGTTGTCTCTTGTGGTGGGGTTATGTCTCACCCCAGCATTACTGTTGCCTCTTGTGGTGGGGTTATGTCCCACCCCAGCATTACTGTTGCCTCTTGTGGTGGGGTTATGTCCCTTTCCCAGGAAGCTTCCTGAGAGTGCTTACTAGTTTCTGTTGACGCCACCACCAATAGTTCAGGGGAATCACCAGTAAGCTGTTTTATCACCTCCATGACAGAAATCACCTCCATATCAGCAAATGATGTGATGAGAGACATCTTACCTTCTTCCTGCAAGGTAAATAAATCACAGGGGTGCCCCCTCCCAAAGTGTTAAATTTATTGACAATACTCAATGGGCCCTAGTAATAACATTTGCAATAACCTCCAGTGTTTGGGGGATTCACCACCAAGTTGTTTTATCTCCTCCCTGACATAAATAGATATCACCAAATGATGTGATGAGAGACATGAGGTTAAAGGACTGTTCCTGCTTCTGAGAGGAGGATGGGCAGTAAATAAGATGGCAGTGACAGTTTTGTTAGTGTATGTGTGAATGTGCCAGGGCAGGAAGGGGTCAAGGTTCAAAGGAATGGGAGGCCTGGAGTGGGTGAAGCTACAATCCCCAACCCATTTAGGTAGAGGTCATGGTAGGGACAGAGCTAGTATTTTAAAAACAGTTTATTCACACCACCTATGTGGAATCACTGTTAGTTAATCTGGTTTATCGCTGACAGATATACAGTGTAGCAAGCTGCCTTAATGATGTGTTGAAAGATATATCAGCCCTTCAGGAAGTGTGTATTGAGTCTGAATAGGATATCTAAGTAGGAACATTTATTGAGGATAAGCCATTATACAGTGTGTATTGAGTCTGAATAGGATATCTAAACTAAGCCATTATACAGTGTGTATTGAGTCTGAATAGGATATATCTAAGTAGGAACATTTATTGAGGATAGGCCATTATTCAGTGTGTATTGAGTCTGAATAGGATATCTTTAAGTAGGAACATTTATTGAGGATAGGCAAGTAAACAGTGTGTATTGAGTCTTAATAGGATATCTAAGTTAATTTAGAATAATTAAGGCCATTATTCAGTTACTTGGTCTATACAAAAATGTTGATTTGGTTGTTGTTGGATGGTACAAATAATAATACAACATACTTCTGCTGCATGATTTATATATAAAAAAAAAGACTGAGATGTTGTCCATTCTTTTAGTGGTAATTACAATCCGATGAGGTTCAGCATATTGGTGGCCAGACAGAAGTAAAAATAAGGCAAAAAATATTTCGGAATTGCCCTCTATCTCTGAGAAGCTTGTTATAGACACAGGCAATTTTTTTTCTTCAAATTAATTAAACAACTCATATCATATAGAATGTTGAAGAAAGGAATGAAACATTCCCCCTACTGACTATATCTGTAGCATTCAGCCCTACACCCATAGGCCTCTATGCAAACTGAGGTAGCATTTGTAAAATGTGCCGGAACAATTATGGAAGACAAAGTGCAAAATGAAATGTGCAAATATTATGAAATGTGCCTAAACTGAAAGCCAATCATACACATGCATTGCTCTCTAACATGTAGCTGTAATTAATTCATATTGCAAACATCAGCGTCATTCTTATAAAACACACGTGGTGGTGGTACTGTACTGTATGTAACACTGATCTCAATTATAGATCAGTGTACTGTATGTAACATTATACACAAGCCACCAAAATATGCATGATGGCTGAACCGCTAATTGCTTGCTTTATAACAAATTACTAATTATTACAAGATCCAATGGCTGTTAAATGTGTATTTAAGTTTCCTGAAATCAACTCTATAACAAGTGATCCAGTGAATTTTTTTTTTTTTTTGTGTGTTAAATATGAAATTTATTAAAAATTGTAAAAATAATGGAACCAAAATTAGGAGCGGGCAGTCGAGGACAGCCAATCAAAAATTTTTGGGCCTAATAACCGATTTCATTGATAAATTTGTAGATTTTTTGTGGTGTGATAAAATGGATATTGCAGTAAGAATAAAAGAAATGACTTTGAACAAGTCCAATTATGTGAAGCATTTATGAATACAACATACAATTGTGGGCTTAGATAATAAATTGCTAGAAAATCACAGAACTGGATATTGTTGTAGTATTAGATTGAACTTTGACTTTTGAAAATGACAATTTGAATTTTCTTTTTGGAATTTGTGATGATATCCCATCCCGCACAGAGCCTTAAAGCTGTCGCGTATCAGATCTGCATTTCCTGTCCGTCTACAAACACACACAATCAAGATTATATTCATGAAAATATTCCTTTTCACCCTAGAAAAACAGTGCCCAGTTCCCCAGGCACATATCTGATGTTTTAATTACTTACCGTTAGCCTTTTCAAGCTCTCCAAGAAAAATATCCTTGGGCCTTTCAGCTGCAAGAGAGCATATTGACGGGATGAATGTAGAGCATGGCAGGAATAGTGTCAGAAGCACTATGCACATGTCAGGCAGTGTATCAATAGCTAATAGCCTAAGACTACAGTACAGTATATAAATCGTAACTGCATGAACAGTGAGTGCATGTACAGTATGTAAAGTAGCTCTGTGCTCAAGTTTTCAATAGCTACTGTAAGACTCATCCAAACATAACTACAAATTATGTGCTGATTCTGGGCAGCTTTGCTCCTTTTGATACTGTATGTAAGTCAGGGTCAATTCAGGGATGTCATTCTATTGTTTGTTCCAATATGTGGGGATTGTGAACCTCCCACAAAATAACCACATTATAAGGGGATATAAAAAAATCAAGGCAGCCTTAGAGCACTATGTGGGGATTGTTAACCCAGCAAAACATGCTTATCATATAGTAAACTCAATCGTTTTATTCAAATGTTTCATTTAAATAGAATTACATAATTTACAACATTAAAAATATACACAGAAAAATCCATATATATGAGAAAACGTGCAGACAGTAAATAAATTATAATTATGATATATGTCCCCCAAATTGAGTGATTGACAACCTGTTCCCCCATGATCAACTGTGCCCATGTAACTTGTTATCTGTAGCACAAACCATATTCAACACATGCCATATAACTGTGGCATGAATCTGCTATTTGTAAGTCTGTATTAATATTCAACACATGCCATATATAACTGTGGCATGAATCTGCTATTTGTAAGTCTGTATTAATATTCAACACATGCCATATAACTGTGGCATGAATCTGCTATTTGTAAACTGTCTGTATTAATATTCAACACATGCCATATAACTGTGGCATGAATCTGCTATTTGTTAGTCTGTATTAAATGATTAGCAGCCTAGTTATTTGGCCCCTCGCACATGTTGCAGTGACAGATCTATATATGCCCTAGTATTCCTTTTGTCTTACCATCCCTGACGCCATTTCATTTTCAGCCTGATTAAGTTTTTACCAAAAATGATATTAGTCGTATAGGATTGTATGCAGCGGCAGCGATAGTTCTTTTTTAATTTCACAAATAAAAGGTTAAAAAAATGAGAAAGAATGGGAGCAGGCCTGATCATTGATTGTCATAGTTACAGTTCATTGCCATAGTAACAACATGCTCTCATTATAAAGGGGAGTGGTAGATATATCAGAAAAGTAATACTTAAAATATTAAAATCTGTGTGGAAATACATTAATAAATTGTGGTGATCAACCATTAAAATAAAAGTATATGTAGGAGTCAACGTAATGTAATCATGCTGGTGCATGACACCTTGGTCGTATTAATGGGCCAACTCAATAGGGTAGATGAGTAGGTGAACCCTATTGGGTTTATAGGAGGTCAAATGTAATTTGAGGTCAACATGAATTTAAAAAAAAAATGAAAATCTTGAAAACAGGGTAACTGAATGGGTGAAATGTGGATGGAGTTCCTAGTCGCTGTTGATTTTTCATTTGAGGTAAACATGGGTCAGAAACTTAAAATCTAGAAATGCAAATAACTGAATGGGGCAAGTTGGATGAAGCATAGTATAGTGGTAAAATATATTGAGTAGATGTACCTTACTTTTTTTTTTAAGAAGTAAAAGGCTATTTGAAGTCAATTTGGGAGATTTTGATGTAGTACTTGAAGCACAGCCATAATGAGTAGATGAAGCAATAGTGTACTTGTAATTATTGATCATTGTGCAATCAACCACATCCTGTTCATTTAATAGTATTGAGGTTACATGCCCTCCCTGTACAACCAATTAATGGTACTGAGGTACAAGTAACATGCCCTCCCTGTACAACCAATTAATGGTACTGAGGTTACATGCCCTCCCTGTACAACCAATTAATAGTATTGAGGTTACATGCCCTCCCTGTACAACCAATTAATAGTACTGAGGTTACATGCCCTCCCTGTACAACCAATTAATAG